>CAOJCR011824237.1:0-11090 GCA_948330485.1 Euphorbia neoarborescens | reverse complement strand
ACTTAGAACGATGAAGAACAACTGAGAGAACAGAGGGAGAGAGTGAAAAAATCGGCCCTTATGTGTATAATGATAGAGTTAGGGTTTTAATTGGAGTAGCTTTCTATTTATACTCTGATTAAAACCCTTACAGGCCTGTTTAACCCACGGGCCAAACTGATAAAGCCCGACTGGCCATGGGCGGACCCAATTAATACTAACACTTTTATTTTTATCACTTTATATTTTCATGTAAATTAGACAATTGTATCCTATTCCCCATTTTCGATCAAATGTATCCCTTTTAGTATAACTTATGTGAATGGTTGTAAGTATTATTTATTTTCTTACATTTATTTACCGCTTTTATGCTTATGCACTAACAAATAAATTAAAGTAGAGAAAACTTGGGCATTAGGCCACTTTTACATTTTGTTTAAATCACCAATTTCAAACTAATGAAAGGCATTAATAAATTCTCATCCGTACTGTGAGCAGACGATGATTCGAAGATGATGTGATGCGCATCGGGGTTGAATAAAATATTTCAATAGAAATTCGGTTTGAAAAGGTCCGTTTGGAGTCGCCACCAGGATCAGCTCAACTGGAAAAGTTAGTATGGCGGAACCGGATGAGGCCACCATACAACAAAATAAAGATTTTGGGTTCCGGATGAATCACTTACTAGTTTGGAAATTGGAATTAAAATATATATTTAAATAGAACTAAATTCATTTTATTTAAACCTGCGGCGCTCATGCGAGGAAACGATAAATAATTAATAACAAATATCATAACATTACAACATTTGCACATCAAATTATCCTATGAGGTACAATTGATAAAAAAATGTGGGAAGAGGATACAATTACCTAAATTAAATACAAAATTTATATGTTGTGACAGTTCATAATATTCAAAAGTTAAATAAAATAAACACATTATATGACCTAACTAAAAATCTGCAAAACAGATAATAATTAATCAATTCTAAACATGAAAATCCCAAATTCGGTTAATTTTGGAATTGTACTTTCACTCACGGTAGATAGATGGCATAGCGATTTTTTTATTTAAAGAAAATATGTTTCGCTCAAATTATATGTATTACATGTGATGTTGGTATGTTATCCCAAGATATATGAATATCTCGTTCGTAGGATTTCTAACAAATATTTTAAATGTTTCCACATGAAAAAATATGAATTAAAACATGAATATGGAAATAATAAAAAGAGAAATAAAAATGGAAAAGAAATAAATATGCTTAAATAATATTCATAGAATAATGTGAATTAAATCATGAATTTGGAAAGAATAAAATTAAATTAGAATGAGAAATAATTAAATGTGTCCAAAGAATATTGAAAAAATATTCATGAGATAATATGAATTAAATTATGAATAGGGAAGGAATAAAATAAAATTAAAATGGAAAAAGATTAAATGCATTTGAAGAATATAGAAAAATAATCATGAAATAATATAAATTAATTCATGAATGTAGAAGGAATAAAAATAAATTAGAATAGAAAAGAATTAAATCCATTTGAAGCATATATGAAAACAATAATGAAATAATATAAATTCAATCACGAATTTAGAAGGAATAAAAATAAATTAAAACGAAAAAAATTATATCCATTTGAAGAATATAGGAAAATAATCCTGAAATAATATAAATTAAATCATGAATGTAGAAAAAATAGGGGTAAAGTTTAAAAAAATGTCTTCTGGTTTGACCTTTTATCAAAAGGAGGATTGTGGAATTTTATTGTATCAAACAAGTAACTATAGTTTTGCTCCGCTATCAAAAAAAATTTGTAGTCCTATTTTTTATAAAATAGATATCTATGGAATTCTTAACACTTACTGTATATGTATGAAATAAAAAATAAAAAAAAACACATACACCTGTTTGATATAAAAAAATTTCACAGTCCTATTTATTTTATAATGCTGTTATAAAAAATTCATTTTTTTATAACGCAACAAAACCACAGACATCTATTTGATACAAAAAATTCCACAGTCCTCCTTTTGATAAAAGGTCAAACCACATGACACTTTTCTAAATTTTACCGAAAAAATATATCTATGTGAATGAATATAAAAAGAAATCAAAATGGATTTTTATTTAATTCAATTGGACATTTTGGAATTAGAATTAAAATTCTAAGTTTAGAAACTAAATAGGTTAAATTTCAAATTCAAAAGAATTAAATATAATCCAAATAAATCCTTAATTAACTTTCATTGGTTTATATTGAGATTCCAATTAACATTTGACCTAATAAGCCAAAAAAGAGTAATCCTAAATCCAATATTTCAGTTAAAATCTTTCTTATTATCCCATTTTGATCAAATATACACCAAAATATTATAAATAATCTTTATCTAATAAATAAAAATCAAAATAAAATCTTTGATCAAAATAGATTAAAACCTCAAATTCTAATATGAGAAAACACAACTAAAATATATCCCTAATTAACTCTTATTGAATTATATTGGGACTTCAAAGAACATTTAATTTTTGAAAGCCACAAGGGGAATCCCTAATTCAATATTTCAGTTAAAATCATTGAAAATGTTATTTGAGATTTTCATTATGTAATTGATGGTAAGAGATGTACAAAAATACCATAAATTATCTCTTTCGGTTAGAAAAGAAACAAAAGTAATTGATTTGATAGTTTTCTGAAATTTTGAAATAAGCAATATAATTTTAGATTAGTCATATTGCTTATTTTCATCCCAGTGTGATCTCTAAATTAATTTTAAGGTTCTTGAGAGAATCAATGAATAGGAATAAAACAATATACGAATACTAATAAATATTCTAATCACAAACGAATCTCAATCCAAACAAATAAAATAAAAGAAAAGAATAAATAAGACAGGAGTTTTTGGTTTTTCAGGATTACCTTTGAAAGTAGATCTGAATGGCTTTGAGAATCCAAGAGATTTGGAGAAAATAAGGTTTTTGATGTTTTTAGGAGAGTATTTTGACAGAGTAATTTTTCTGAAAACTTTCCTCCCTTTAGGATTGAAATAGGACTGCCAATTTATTGAAATCCAAGTCAGAAAAGATAAGCCTGAATCAAAGATGAGCCGACCGGGTCATCATTGGATGAGCATTATTGGGTTAGTTAGGGAGATGAGCCTTACAGCTGAACTCAAAAGGTAGAGTTGAGCCTTACAGCTCAACTCAAAAATTAGAGTTGATCCATAAGGCTTAACGCTGGACAAAATTGAGCCTTGTGGCTCAACTCTCTGGTTGAACCAGATTGCCCCTTTTTGTTTATTTTTGGTCTTTTTCGTCCAATTTTTGCATTTTTCTTCCGGTTTTCAACTCGTTTAATTTAGATCAAGCCTTCTTGGATTGGTTAATGATTTTTTATGAATTTGTGAACCAATTTTTGTGGGTTAAAGGACATATCTCAGGATTTAAAGAAGGATTTAAAAAGGCTCATTTCTCATTTTTAAGACTTTTAGGCCGTTTTTCTGAATTTTGTTTTGTCGAAGGTGAACGGATCAATTTGGGATTCTTAAAGCAACTTAAAATACTTAAAGGTAATATATTTTATCATTAGAATCGGATATCCTATGCTCACAGATTGCCCCTCATATAACCAAAATTGGCCAATTCGAAAGCATGCGGTCCTTGAGGCCTGTTTTGTTTATATGAAAGAGAGCTCAGTGAGTAAAGAGAAGGAAAACATACTTGATTTTCTGTGTGGATGTAAGGGAGAATCATCGATACATGTCATTTGGTTTGTTATTGGATCTTCGGAGGATCTCTACATATAAGGGAGTATCATCCATACGCGTCTTTTGGGTCTATATCTGGGTCTTCGATATTTTTTTGCTTTTGGTGAGCACACAAGGGAGTATCATTTGTACAAACATGTATGTTATATAACGTGTGAACTTGTATGCCTGACATGTTTAAACATGTATGCTTGTCATGTGTGAATATATACGATTGAAGTTTGCTTTTATGTTCAAATCATGCCTTAAACATTGCTTTGAATGTGTGTGATTGAAAACTTGTCGTTGCTATAGTGAAGGGGTATGGATGCTTGTGCTTTGTGTATGACACGTCATGCAAGATAGGCACGACTCATCTTATGCTTTGTAAAGCTATTCATTGCCTCGTGGCTTGAAATTGTTCAAGATTATATGGAGTAGTTTTACGTGACTTATACTTGTGATAAGAAAAAGATGCCCAGCTGCATTTATACTTATACTTTTGAAGAAGTGCTTGATACATGGATCGCATGTTGTATGCCATTTTGACTATGAAATGTATGTTAACATGATGTATGCTATTTTGAATATGAGATGTTCATCAACATGATGCATGCTTCTTTAAGAAATGATAAAAATGCGATAGATGCTTATTTTTGAAATTGACATGCACATTGATATGATGTGTAGATGCTATGACAGCTTAGTAGAAGGCTTTGATAATAAAGAAATTTCTCATGCCAAGGGGTTGGCTTGTGCAAATGGCTCTGATCCTCTTGGACTAGGAATAGAATCGTGTTATACTACGAACGAGTTTCCCTTGAGATTAGGACCTTAGGTCTTTCCTGTGAAGAGTCGATTCCTCATATGCCCCAGTACAACTCCTCTACTACCCATACTATGTCAAGCCGACAGATCCCCTAAGAAAGCTAAGAATCTTTCAAAAGAACAAAAGAAAACACCCAAGTCTAGGGAAGCTGTTCAGAAAATCATCACATAATAACCCGACATAAAAAATCAAAATGCACTTTTGAGGAGCTATCACAAGAAAACACCAGTGATAACATGCAACTACCACCCTAATTTCCTAGTTGAAATAACATTAATTTATATGCTTCCACCCTCCATCTACACAATTATTAGTTCGTTTTCCCTCTTTTATAAATGAAAGCACCACACATAGGTTAGAATGATCCAAACATATTTATTTTAATGTTTTGGTTGCATGTGCTCACTTTTTGTTTTCTTTTGTAGCAAATTTTATTAGAAAGTGTTTGATGCAGGTACTTGGAGTCTTTCAAAAGTCTCACCCAGATGGCAGACATGAAGCTGAATCCAGCTTCCTGATAGGGTTCTCTAGGCCGATTAGATTTTGTGATCTGGCACGCCCTGTGATTCAGTTCGATAAGAGAGACTCTGCGTGCAACTCTATCATCCGGTTTGTGAGCAAAGGGACCAAACCCAACAAGCTATATATGTTACAGGATAAAAGAAGGAGGGACCCATATAATGCCATCAAGGTTACGTCAGTATGCATGCAAGGTTAGGGAAGCTTCTTTTGGGGATTTTCCCCTTATTGCCATTACCTAATCTGACATGGATAGGATACGTTCCTTAATTTAGGGGATTTGGTGGGAATTTTCACCCACTATGTATTTGATTTTGACATCCACTTTTTTAAGGTATATATATGGGTTTATTATATCTTTTAAAAAGAGGAATTCATTATTGATTCGTACATACATAGAGACTTTTTGGGGGTAGCGCTCAATCTTCATCATCTTTATTTTCTCCATTTTCCCTTCCATTTTCATCTTCTTCATCTTGGCCATCATCGATAATCCTCCATCATTCACCATCAAGGCATCATTTGACTCTCATCAGCTTAAGAGGACAGACACAATAGATAGTTCACTCTAATCTTTGATCTTCTTTCTCTTGTATTGTTGTGATTTTCATTTATGATTGTCCTTATGATTTTCGTTCCTACCACGTGTAACTAACTTGCTTCGTAGGTGATATCTTTTGACCATGGAATTTGAACATTCGTAGTTGTTGGTTCTTTTTGGGCATATATGTTGATTACATTTCCTATGTGTTACCATTTTGATATAATATGGCTTGGCCAACCATGTTATTGATATTGATTTACTACTTTCTATTAGAGTGTGAGCTAGTAAAAGATCATCATAGTGGAATCTCAAGACTTTAAGTATATTAGAGATAATACTTCTTGACTCTTGAATATTTATAGGGAAACCATACTTAATACTTTAAATCAAGTGCTTAGGTAAGACGAGAGTTAGGCCTATAAGACTTGATTAACGAGGGTAATCATCCTAGAGATTGGTTTTTACCTGCTTAATCCACCATCAATCAACATGTATGCATTTTCCGGCACCTATGATGTTCATTACTATTGTTCAACCGGATATCACCCATGTGTTTCTCCATCTATTTCTCCCATTGCACGCGCCAAGCACCAATCCAAAAACTCCTTTTATTATGTGCTTTATTTTGAATTTACCTTTTTGTTCTTACAACTGGATAATCCTTATCAATTCGTTACATACACTTACACTTATTCCTTTCCTCTACACGCTGAAGTCCTTGTGTTTGATCTTGGGTTACAATAGTCTTTGACTAGGTGGACTCAAGTAAAAATTTGTAAATTTGGGATGACCAACCAGTTAAATCATATGGTCTAAAAGGTTAAATAATTTTGGCACAAACCATTATTTCTATAATAAAAGTTTGATCCGAAAGTTTGAAACTTAACTAATCATGAACTCCATTTAATTGACCTTATGCGATAAAAAAGCATTCCTTTATTGAGAATAACATCTAGAGGTTTGTTGTGAACTTCTGAGCTTAAACTAATGAAATTCTAACGTTAACACCTCAATTTTTGAGTATTTGTAAAGGCCTCATATGAGGGATAACTCTTCCTATAAACTATGCTCTATACACAAGAGTGACCTCTAGGCTGAAGGTGATATGGTTCCATCCCCCATCCTAAATTTTATGGGTATTGAGGTGAGAAAAGCCCAATTTTTCGTGCTTTAATAGAGTCTTAAAAAGAGAAGTATGCTCTCCCCTTAAAACAAAGTTCCATTCACAAGGTATTCATGCCTTGTTCAAGGTGAATTGGGAACAACTACCAATTCAAAGCTTCAAGGGTGATCAGGAAATTTTTTTTTTGATTTTTAGAACATGTATCTATTGCTTGACTTTATTATAGCATTCTTATAAAGTCGGACTTACTTATGTTGCTTAATGTTAATCTCAAGATTTCATAATTGTCAATAATTAAATCATCATCCCAAGCTTAGATTATGCTAAATGTAAAGAACGTATGAAAATTCTTTAAAATTTAGTTCATACAACAAAACTAATAATTTCAATCTAAGTCCTTTACTAATACATTTCTCAGATTGATTCAAGCCATTACAAGATATTTAAATTACCAATTTCCAAGGACTAGAGTACAAGCACTTATCAATTCAAAAGATTAATCCTTTTAGTCCACTAAGACGATAAACAACTGAGTTTTCCAATCATGTGGGAAGTCCCAATTAGACAAGTATAAACCATCCAACAATTTTGACACGTGCAACTAATTAAGAAGCTATATAAGCTTGCATAAAATGCCCTATCTTTTGACTGCTGGATATATGTTCTCCATGTTATCTCCCTATAATTTCTTGGTGTCAAGCCTAAATTGTGTCATTATAAAGAAATGGTTCATACTCCCTCTGAACTATTCAGTTGAGAAGAAACTATTCATTACCAAAATCAGCAACTGACTTTCTATCTGACATTATCTTTAGCTTCCTATATAATGATATGATGATATGTATGCATGAAGATGTAATTTTCATACAGTGACCATTCCATAGTCCAAAATTATTTCAAGCCATAAAGAAACATGTCAACTACATTAGAGACAATAACATATGGATTACACTTCGTTTTTTTTTATAAAGAAAACAATATTTGCTAGCATGTGAATACTATCATAACAAAGTAAAGGAAATAGAGGGAGATGGTGTGAAAATGCAGGAAATAATATCCGTTAGCATATGAATACTATCTTAATAAAGTGAAGGAAATGGGGGGAGATGATGTGAAAATACGGGAAACAATGTTCATTGGCATATGAATGCTATCTTAACAAGGTGAAGGAAATGAAAGGAGATGACGTGCCTACTATCTTAAATGTCACGTTTGTGGCATGGAATTATGTGATGTTATATTCACTATATGAATAGTCCCTTAGATTTCATGTTGATGGCATGACACTATGTGATATCATGTCCCCTAAATGTCATGTTTATGTCATGATATTATATAATATTATGTCCACTATATGAATAGTCCCTTATATATGGATGATGAAGTGATGCGTAATATGATGGTACGGTATACCGATTAGTGCTAGAACCTATACATACTATATGGATAGCATACATATTGGTTAATACTATACGGATAATACCTAGCATGTTCTGTGATATGATATATTAATTATGGATGCTATATGGATACCATGGCATATCAATCAGGGATGCTATATGAATAACATGTTTTGTGTGATACCTTGCATGTTTATGACATGGCATATCAATTAATACTATATGGATAGTACATATCATGCTATGTATGAATACATATATTTTATGTGAAAGTATGTGTAGGCATATATCAAATATCATGTATATTTCCAGCGAGAAGATGCATGAGCATATTGAATCACCATGTATGGACATAGGAATTATGTAGGAAATGCATGAGCATATTGAATCACCACGTATGGACATATGAATCATGTAAGGAATGCATGAGCATACTGATTATCATGTATGAATATAGGAATCATGTGAATAGTGCATGATCATACCAAATCATCATGTATGGACATGTAATTATGTAAGGAATGTATGAGAATATCGAATTATCATGTATAAAAATGTGAATTATATGAGTAGTGCACAAGCACACAGAATCATCATATTTGGATATGTGAATTATGTAAGAAGTGCATGAGCATACTGAGAATCATGTATGAACATATGAATTATGTGAGTGGTGCATGAGCATACCAAATCATCATGTATAGACATATGAATTATGTAAGGAATGTATGAGAATATCGAATTATCATGTATGAACATGTGAATGAGGTAAGGAATGCATGGGCATATCGAATTATCATGCTTGTACATATGGATTATGTGAGATTGTATCAGCATATTGAACCATCATATATGAACACGAGAATCATGTGGGTAATGCATGAACATATCAAATCATCATGTATGGACATGTGAATTTTGTAAGGAATGCAAAAGCATATCGAATTATCATGTATGGATATATGAATTGTGTAAGGAATGTATGAGCATATTGTATTATCATGTATGAATATAGAAATTATACGAGTAATGCATGAGCATATTGAACCATCATGTATGAACATGTGAATTATGTATGAAGAGTGTGCGAACATACATAATGAACATGTGTATTTTATGTTAAGGATGCATGAGCATACTTGATGAGCATGTGTGAACATTTGAAGGTATGTTAAGGATGTATGAGTATACCTAATGAACATGTCCAAACATTTATATTTTATGTGAAGAACAATATGGGTATCCATGTTTCATGTGTATTTTGTGTAAAAATGACACATAAGAAGTGTGCTTCTCAACTTGGTAGTCCCTGAGTTATCCATTCCATTCATTGCTATATCAAACGTAAACCTGCCTTGGTGATCCTTTCTATAGCCATAAAAGTTATTAGTGCCAGTGGTATGCATGAAATATAAACGTCATGAAAACATACACTTGATATATATGAACAATGTTTTGGTCCATATGATACTACATTGAGATATGTATGTTGAAAGTTGTAGGTGTGGAAACACATGAGTGCGCAGTGATGCAAATGTAAAAGCCTAGTTGATGTGGAATGGATGTTTGTTGTGGTGACATGGCTTACTATATGAAATTTGGGATGCCTATACGATTGTAGGGTTTAAACTAGTTTACCACATATAACATGGAAAACCAACTAGTGCTCATGGGTTAGTCGTTAGTTGTTAGCATATGTATGCTTAAGATGGTGGTATGTGTCTTAATGATTTTCCCCACCATAGAGAAAATTGGACGAAGGCTGGAATCTAACTTGTGCAGACTCATAGCATGAGAAAACTTCAACACGACATCAAACCATTTCCACATAGTAGGGTAGATGGATATGAAATATGATCATGAAATATGCAACATCACACTGACTAAAATTGATGCTTTCAGTGCCCCTAGACATTTAAGGGTAACAAACATGAGATATGTTGTCATGAGATAACTAATGATATAGGACAACCTTACATGACCCTAATGCCTATGTATGATAAATGTCATACATGACAAATGTCATATCAAACGACATGACATGACATATCGATGTCATGACATGTTGTATGGATTACAAGAGAAAATGCATAATAAGGCAATCTGTATGACATGTAATAGCATATGGATGACAAGGCAACATGCATGATATGATGTGGCATCTGGATGACAAGGAAATATATATGGTATGGCCTGGTATACGGATGATAAAGCAATATGCATGACTGGTAATGGAGGACAAGCAATATGCATGGAATGACATATGGATGACGTGACTTGATCTTGATGTCATGATATAATGGATGAGATAACATCATAAATGACATGGCATCATTTGCCAAAAGTTTATCATATTGTTGAAAATGTTAAGGTGTGACAAAATGACAGATGAACTGCAGGAGGTTGTAAGCCTATCGGTCTTACAATCAAAGGATGAAGAGGGACTTCTAGAAAGATTCCTAAATACTGGATGACTAGCCTATGGTAAGGTTCCTAGACACGATACCGATGTAATATTTATATTGCACACGAGGTTAGGAGTAGATGATTGTGCATAACTAGCATGTATGCATATGATTAGTATGTATACATGTGACTAGTGTGATGTTCAGGAAATAATAGAAATAATGGCAAGTGGGATTATGATGAGACCTATTGTCAATCTTACTAGCAATGTGGATGCTGACCTAATGAAGTGGTGTCTATCGTGCGAAGTGATGTAATTACTATATGGATAGTAAAATTGCTCATCTTCCCTGTGAATGAGGTGAGGACTTGTGGGTGATGTATGGCATAAGCATATATGTATAGCATCACAATTTTTATTATGAGGACAATGTGAATACTATGTGGGTAGTTCTTACATGTTTGTGTCAATGCTATGGTGGTGGAATTCTACATGTCAAATTATATATGAATAGTTCCTTAATGATATGGTATGTT
>CAOJCR011823910.1:0-19226 GCA_948330485.1 Euphorbia neoarborescens | reverse complement strand
GCGCCAACCCTCCCCCTACAGCTAATACTCCCGGGAAGAAAGGGGTCAAATCCAGACCTACGTGGGAAAAGACGTAGATCCGGGTCAAGGATCCTAAAAACGAGATCAAAAATAACAAAAAAAGATGAGTGAATACTAAAGCAGAAAGGCTCAAGTTGGAGAGGAAATACAGCACGCAGAGAACAACCTGCGCGAATGCCGGAGACTCTTAACAGCCTTTTGGAGACACCTGCGCCCGGCGAACCAAGGAAGCAAGAGCGCGAAGAGAGGGAAATGCGCTAAAGCAGTGAGCTAGTAAGCCTAAGAATCGGTTTTTTCGTAATAACATAAATATAGAGTAGAGATGCTTTGGTTGGTCTTAGTGTTAGTTAAGTAAGAAGCCTTTTTTGTCTATCACGGGCTCTTTCAGTTCGGAGTTTGTACGCGGATTTCAATAATCAATTCCTTTCGGAAAACTCAAATTATTCACGTCCTGAACAGGCTATAGGTGCTTAAAACTTCATACGCGACGAGGATGCCTTTTTTATTTTAATCAGCCAGCGTCAAGACCTGCAACAGAGTCCTACCACGTTAAGGGAGAGCACCAAACTTTCTTGTTGACACGTGCGGGGAAATAGGAGTCTGAGGTGGCAGGATTGACCACTAGAGCCTAATGGTTGGTCCCACTACTCCTTCGAGTGCCTTTTGCGCTTAGCGTCGGAAAGAGCTACAGCGAAGAAAACCTAAAACTAGGCGAACTTACTTCGGAAACTTAAACGAATCAATTCCCACTTGACCCATTCTTCTGACTGCGCTAGCATCATCGGATACGGCAACAGAGATTCTTCCAACTTTGCTCTCAGGGGCGGGCTTGTATACTATTTTTTTAATTAAAAATCATCGCCTTTCTTCTTTCCTCTACTCTAACTGTCTGTGTGCCTATTTGGAGCTTTTCACAGTCAAAGGTGGAAACATCGGCATGCTTTATATAAGACTTTAAGCGCACCTCTTCTTCTAAAAAAGAAGAGAGTTTTCCGGACCGGAAATGCCAAGTTTGAGCTCTTAATGAAAAGGGCATACCAGAACTTCTTTGACTACCGGCTTTCCTGCCATAAAAAAAGGAAAGTTGTCCGATTAGGAAATCCTCAAACGTCGAAGCCAGCTGGGCCATTGTGTTAGCCTCAACATTGGCCCTTCTAGGTACATGGTCAATCTTAATTTCATCAAACTCGGCGAATCGAGTTTAGGGCTCTTTTTGTGTATGGCTGCTGCTTTGCATCTATTACCTCATACTCAGCGATGACTTGCCTCACTACTAGCTGAGAATCACTCTTCTTAACGTGGATCGCATGCCCATTGCCGCAGTTAGTTCAAATCCGATAAGCAAGGCTTCATACTCAGCTACGTTGTTCGTGCATGGGAAATTAAGCCGGTATATAAATATGAATGATGAGAACCTAGACCATTAAGAGAGAAAAAAACAAGACCTGATCCCGCGCCACCTTGCGTATTGGAGCCATCTAAATACATTTGCCATGGTCAGACGCATGACCTCTCCATCATCCTGATTGGGCAACTGCAATCTAAGCTGCTAACCTAGCTATTGGTCTCAGCCCTGAGTCTAGTAAAAATCGAAACTCCTTATCTTTTGTCCCCTTTTGAATGGAATGATTAAGTGTGGATCTACCGTCCCGAAAGAAAGGATATCTTTTCAGCATAGAATTCTCGTATATAAGATGAGATTGGTAACATCAACCGTCGGATGATGTGGTGCTTTTGAGGAGATGTGGAATCAACACTCACACTCTTAAGGACAACTCTTTGCTCAAGCTTAGAACTACTCTTTTTCTCCTAGAACTTTATACTCAAAAATGAGATGAGAGCTCCGGGTTGAAAGAGGTACATTATTACATGGTTGACAACTCACACCACTATCATAATGGGTTGGAATGTGCCAAATCACTTATTCACTTTTTTTTGAAAGTTCTTCTATTTAGAGTTACGAAAGCAGGACTTAAGTCATAGCCAGGAGATAAGTCATAGCTTACTCTTTCTCTTTGTGTGAATCAAGCCGCTAGCAAAGAATTGATTGTAGTATGATTTGTACAGTTACCGGGTAAATTGTTAACAAGGAAAGCAAGAACTCTTCTATTGTTCTTGCATTACAGTCCGGACTGAAGTTGGAAGAGAAGTTACAGTTGTCCGAAGTTCCTTTTTAGAATGAAATCAAACTCATGGATTTCTTCTTAGTTACCTCTTCTTTTCTGGATTGCACCAAAAGAAGATGACCGATTTGCTGCTTCGGCAGAGGGGCTAGTCTCAATCGAGTAGGGCGTCTAACTGGGAGCGAAGGGATTAGTAAGTGATGAAATGGGTGTAGTCAGATCAGACGCTTTCCGAGCCTAAGGCTTTTCTTTTGTCCGTCTTCTATTTAAGGCATTAGTCAGACGGCAAAAAGACATTAATCTTCCTGAACGACTTACCTCTGCCCTCTGGGACTTATTTCCGGGTCGAGTTAAGTTAATAAAGAGGGCTATTCACCAGAAGGATGGAGACTAAGCCAAGCGAAAGAATCAGACTTTGCTTTCTTCTTCCAGGCTTAAGGACTGGTATCAATAAAATCTTAATTGTAAACTGCAGCTAGAAGATCTGGAGAGTCAGCCAAGCAAGGTCAAGTAGCTGATTCAATAGTAAGTTACCGGATCACGGTCTTAGTCCGGCTTACATATCCTGTTGATCAGTTAGAAGCTAAGGGAGAATCTGACGGCTTTTCTTTCCGGTCCCCAAAGGTTCTTTGCAAGACAATGTCATTTTTCGGCTCTACTTCTTATATGAATCAAATCATATGCTGGAAAGCCATATCTGAGACACTTCTTTCCTATCTCTGTATAAAGGTATAAAGATCGTAGTGCTTTCCTGCTCACTCGTAGGGTGTGAAAGCCTTCGCATTCCTCTCTTCCCTGCGGCTATATAAAGACAGGGCTTTACCTCTTAGCCCGCTTGCTTGTAAAGAACACTACTACTTCTTACTAAGTCCTCAAGCTCTTAATCTTCTGCTTTCGTCTGACGGAGTGAAGTCGGGATTACCCTGTAAGGAAGATTAATGGAATCAGCGGGTTTTAGAAGAGAATCCAAGGAAGTTGGCAGATCTGGGTTTTGGCCTTCTTGTGGTCTTATCTTTCGTAGCCTTCTCTTAGTGGAACGAAGTCTAATTAGACTGGTCCTACGAATGCATTCTTTAGTCAAGCAAAGAGGAAGCTAGCAGGTATGACTTCCTGGCTGTCTAAGTAAGGGATTCACCAGAGAGGGGTATTGGAATGGGAGAAGTTCGGCACAACTAACTAAAAGACTTGACTTTCCCTGTAAAGGACCATCGATGAGATTCTAAGGTAACTACTCTTTCGAATGACTGATTTACGGCTGCTGACTTAGACTTCTTTCCTGCTTATCTACTAAAGCCTAAACTCAATCTTACGGATCCTTTTCCCTGAAAGCGGTTAGCTGTGAAAGCGGTAAGCAGTGAAAGCGGTTAGCAGTGAAATGGAACCAACTTTCACTCTCTCTTCACTATATGGTATCACAGCCTCTTCAGCTTATTCGTTCATTCATTTAGTTATAGACTTCTCTCTCATTCCAGGCAAGCAATAAAGAGAAAGAAAGAATGCTCTAGCTCAGCTTACAAGCAAGCAAGCAAGGATCCGACCCAAGTCTTTTTTGAGTCTTCCTCGGGTAAGCTACATCTCCTTCCTTTCCTCTCGTTATTACTCGAGTGACTTCCTTTCCTCTCGTTATTATTATTATTACTCGAGTTACTACCTTTCCTTTAATAACATGCTAACGGCTAAGGCATATCAGTCTTACCCCGGCTAACTTGAATATCATTGACTTACTAATTTTTACTCATTTTTGTCTAATTTCTAGCAATTAAGCTTGCATTTCCTTGCTATTCAGCTTACACTTTCCTCAGGTTGCTTGCATGCTTCTTCAAGGCGGAAAGATAAGATTCACTAACCAATATCTGCAGTCCGGTACTCCATAACTGGGACAGAAAGAGGAGGATACCCGAAAACAGCAGGAATTGGGACAGACTGAGAGAGCGTACCCGAAAAGGGTACAATAACCTACCTTACTTAAGTAAAGGACCAACGACAGAGGGGCGATAGCGGCTTCCGAAAGCTGGTTAGCAAAATTATCCCGGATAACCACTTTTTCTTCTTCGAGAACTACAGTACCGACTCGCGAACTTTCGAAAAAGGTATCCTATTCTAAGAATGACTACTTCCCTTTTCTGTTCAATCCTTCGGAACACTCTCAGAGTAAGCAAGCCCCTAAGAGCAAATAGGGCTAATCTTTAGGAATATCCTTGTTTTGATATGATAAGATTCGGGTTTTCCTTTGCTTGCATTGCCTGCTAAAAACCTTTGCTTTTCGATTGGTTTGCTTGGATTGAAGCTGAAGATTTATTCGAAATTCTTACGGCCGGGAACCCTAAATCTGAGACCAGAACAGAAGCCCTCTTCTTTGAAGAATGGCAGGATTACTCGCAAGTGGAAATCAAACTCTATTTACGGAAAAAGACTTACTCATCTCAGGTTGATCAGGTCTTACTCTTGGATTGATCTGGGCTTTCCAAAAGATCTCATGGAGGACTGGGTGGACTATTTCTTCGGGCTATATGGAATATTGAAGTGGACTGGCTATTGTAGTATTCGATAGAAAGCAAGAATCAACAGCATTTGAGTCGTACGCAGCTTGCTACTGCTGATTCTCTGTAGGCCTGCGCTTATATCACAACCACTACAGGTGGAATCCATGGAATTTCCTTCTACTTGACCGATGAACTCTCTTGAGTGATATCGTACTCACCAACCGAACTAGAATGAGATATATCACCTACGGATGCACAAAAGAAAGAAAAGGTGAGAAATAAAGGAAGATATAGCTAGTGTGCCGCGAAGGGACTTTCAGAGGACTTTCACAAGAATAGCAGGAAATCGATGTACGTAGTTGGGAAAGAAATGACTTGATTAGAAGTGTAAGGAAAGCAATTTAATCCTGTCTAGTGCGCCTAGGACTGTGAAGACTTTTGCTAAGTATTTCTTTACGGGATGCAATGCTGCAGTGCAGTTAACTTTTTAACATATAAATAAGAAAGCTAGTGTAAATAAAAAAAATCACTCTTTTTATCCCCTCTTCACTCGATTCCTATCACAGTAGGGGAGAAGTGTGGAGTGAAGCCAGCGCTTAGGGGCTGAGGGGAGAACAAATGAATTGTATAAGCCCCTTGACTCTTCCTTAAGGATTTCCCCCTTCAAAAGCTAGTCTAATCACGGAAGAACCTGTCGTATTGGACTTATGATGTACTTTTCTTTATTGAGTAGTTAATTCATACCTGTATCATAGACGGCAATCTGTTCTCTTCCCTTTTCTTTAACACTAGACTTGTGTAATAGATAGGAAGAAACCTACGGTTGAGTTAAGGCAGCAAGCATAGGTGCTTCGGTTTCCGGTAGCAGGTAATAAGGTATGTGTAAAGCAAATCAGTCCTGGTAGGCGCAGGAGATCAAGCAAAGCATGACGGTCTTCAGTCTAGCATTCCTGTAGTTCAAGAGTGAATAAGGGGCTAGCTGGCAGCTGTCTGACGAGTTCATCGCTCTCTATGGCCATTTTTCTTTAAGCTCCAACCCGCTCGACCTCAGTGAGCGAACCCTATTTATTTAAAGTATGTGTCAAGGGATTAAATAGGTTCCTTCGTTGAAAGCTGTCCCGTCTAAGACGGCTACACGGGCATCTTCGATATTTGCGAATTTGTCCCGTGAGTTCTTTTGGGGTGCTCTGCCATTTCAGGGTTCTCCATTATAGACTTCCGTAACTCGCTTTCCTTTTGATACAATGAATGATGAGATTTCATGCCAGTCCAAGAAGGAATGTTTTACTTTTACTAAGTTGTTAATACCAACTGACCAACAACCGAAAGTCCGCTATTCTTGACTTGATTTGACTCAATCAACTCAGGAAATTGCTTAATTACTTAGAGTAGCTGCTATCAGAAAAGAAGAAATTCTATTTAAGACAGCACCTTTAGTTACGTTCCGTAAACCGAAGTCCTTATGCCGATCGTGCTCCACACAGAACAGCTACAACTGCTATATTCTTTCAGCCTACAGGTACGTGAGCTGCACATTTTATTTGACGGCCGTGAACCAAGTCAAGACTAGGATCAAAATGTTGAATGGTTTAATCAAACATATGTATTTACTGAGACTGAAGTTCATAATCAATTGGTATAGATAGAGTATTGACTTGCTTGATAGATTCATCTTGCCTTCCTGCCTGCCAACCTAGTGCCCATAACAGTATTCCCCGTGTATTAAAATTGACTAGTTAGTGGGATTCCTGCTATGCTATTGGTTGTGTAGGAGTACTTTCGTTAAACTGCTCTGCTTGAGCTCACGTTTAAATTGCATCGACCCTCGTACTTCGCTCTGCTCTTGTGTACATGGTTGAGATTCCCTTCTATGTCAAAGTCAGGGAGATTCTCTGACAGGACGGAAGGGAGGGGGAGTGGAGAGAAAGAGATCACATTCTATCCTAGGGCTAGGGAGAGACAGATTCCAGCCCCGCAACAAACAATCGAGCAGAAGGTCTGGCTGTGCGCGAAGAAGGACTTTACTTCGGCCATTAGTTAAACTGCTTTCACGAGTTGTTGAGGTTAATTCAATCGAACATCCGCTTCGGAGCTTAGAGCACGCCAAGCACAAGCTACTTCCTTTCCAGTTGATGCGCCAGAACCTTTCCATATGGTATTAAACCACTGCCTTTCAGTGAGTCAACATGAACTGTCTTTGTCATTTTTACTAAACTAAAAAAGTCAATCCTGTCTCATTTCATTGGCTGTGCTGTCTAAGGCTCGATGAAATTGACTTCTCCCGGGTCATCAAAGAGCCGATTCGGTAATGAACACAAGATACGATTTCGGAATTCTTCTTTTCTTAGTGAAACTCGTAAGCAAAAGATCGCCGCCATTACATTCTATTTATTCCATGTCTATGTTGAAGATTCGAAAGACGCAACGACTGGCCCAGATATCGAGTCATTCTTTATCTTACGCTATTTGCAGTGAAGTTGCCTTACTGTACACCAACCGAATCGAGATTCCAGTAGAAGCAAGGCAAGTACATCAAAAAGGCTGCTTTCCCTGCGGTCCAAAAAAGGTATGGAAAATCGTCTTCAATCGGAGTTGGAAGAACTAAAGGCTAAGAAAGAAGAACTAAAGGAAAAAGAAAGGAAGAGAGGATCCGATGTAGCATGTCCGAAGGGGAAGAAAGAAAGCCCTCAGACCAATCTTAGACAGAGAATTACCGATAGTAAACTAAGAGAATTACCAATAGTAAACTAAGTCAAGTAATATTTTAGAGTAAAGAAATAGAAAAGATTTTTTGTATAGTAAAGATTGTATAGTAAAGTTAAGAAAGCTCTCGATCTCGGCTAGCTTCAGTTAGTTAAATAGACCAGAGGAAACTCGTACTGCAACTATGCCAAGCAAAAAAGTGATTCCAATGCTGCGCTGCGGAGACAGGTCTTGCTGATCGAACTAATCTACTTTAGGTATTCACCTAGCAGCAATAGGAAAGCTCGTTCCACCCCTTCGATAAATTCTTTCGCAGCAGCTTGAACTGAACCGGGGCTATCAACGTGAACGAGAGAAAAAGAAAGCCCATTACTAGATCAGGGAATCTCAAAGCCCCAAGCTCAGTAGTAAGGGTTCGAAAAACGTGACATGTCGAGAAAGGCTTTCGCGCGTCTTGCTCAATCCATTTGAGACCAAAAAAGAAAAACTTCAAATAAAAAAGGAAATCCCATGGGTCATATGCTTTCCTTAATTTTGCATTGCACACTTTTGACTTACCTATGGTAATTCCTCACAAGCTCATGAGCCAACATCACATTATCTGCTATACTTATCCCCTTCACAAAACCAGATTGATTGGCTGATATAACATATTGTAAAATTGGAAAAAGTCTTCTGGTTATTACCTTTGTGATGCACTTACTTATAAAGCACATTGCAGCAAGAAAAAGGTCTGAAATCTCCAAGCTCCTCTGCATTCTCCATCTTAGGTATAACTGTAAGAGAAGTGTCATTCAGCTGTTTAAGTTGCTTTACAATAGAAAAATACTCCTTAATAGCAATAGCTGCTATGATCAAACTTCCCACAATGTCCCAGCTTGCCTTGTAGAAATGGCTATTGAAGCCATCTGGTCCTGGAGCCCTATCAGAGTCAATTGAGAACATTGTCTCCTTGATTTCTGCTTCACTCACTGGGCTTAGTAATTTCACTGCATCCACTTCTTTCACCACTGGACCAGCTCTACCTATTCTACCAAGAAGAGATGAAAAATCGTCTTCCCCTTATCTTATTTCTTTCAGAACCTTCCCTTGCTTCGCTTCGCACCTCGTCATAGCCCTGGCTCACTCGGAGTTCTAGCTCGATGCGAAAAAAAGTAATAGTAAAGTAAGGAAGCCTGACGGCTGATTGACCTAATATGCACTTTACTATTGCGATAACTTGATTGCTACGCACCTCTATCAATTCGTAAGAAAGCAGCAAATCGAAAGAGATAAATCATATATAAACAAGGTAAGAGTACACAAGATTTGCTTGCTGCCAACGGATAAACCCAGAACAGAAAGAGCTTTCCTCGAGGATATGCCCTAAACCCCTCTCGGGGAACCGCAATAACTTCTGCCATCGTCTTCTGTATTCTCTCAATAGAAAGAACTATATATACTAAAAGTTCCCATCCATCATTTTACGATTTAAATGGGGTGGTAAACTTTTTGGGATCACCATTATCCTCTATGCACCGATGGTACGACCCTAAAGAAAGGCCCAAGGACTTCGTCAACGACTCCACTTAACGAAAGAGCAAAAGGCTCCACGAAGGGTCCAAGGGACGCTTAACCTTGGTATACGCCTTCCCTGGAACAAGTGCTCTATCAGAGCAGTAAGACAAAAAGTCGTACGCGAGTAAACCCAGCAAGCTAATGACAAGAGCTCTAAATAGAAATGGGAACGGGTGCATACTCTCTCCTTTGTAGTGAGAGGCGGGAAGATAAGCTTATAGAATGAAAACCTTCTCCTTAAGTTAGACCTTCACAAGACAGATCAGGATTGGTTGGGATAGCCATTTTGAACCCTATTCTCCTCCTGCTACTTCATCCCATCGTGAAAGGTCTTGTTTGATGTGGAACCCTCTTCCTTTGCCCTTCATTGGACTAACCCTCTACTCTGCCTACTTTTTCTCTCTCCTTTTCGTTAAATAGGAATAGGAATAGGATGTTGATATGCCCGGGCACTCCAATGATTGTGCAGCTTTCTTCTATTAGCGACTAAGAGAAAAAGGGCACACGGACCGTACTCGATTGATGAGCCAGCCCTCTACACTACGTTATTATTGGTATGGAAGTTTATCGGCAGGGTCGCACTGTTATCCTTCGTCAGCAGAAAAAGATGCCCTAGATCTCTTGCGTCGTGCAGACATGCTTGATTCTCGTCCTTTGGACACTCCTCGTACTAGTGGTACCGAGCTTCCGATAGCACTTCCCTATCTGATCCCAACTATTTCATTCTTCTATTAAAGTGTGAGGAAAAAGACTTTCATGCTTGCTTTATGGTCTGAATTCAACGAATCAGAAAGAAGATATTTCTGAGCTTGAAGCTTTAGGTCGGGTGTATACCCATTCATTCCCGACGCCAACCATTAGCTTTCTAATCGTCTAAGGGGCCATCCTCTTTTCCTTTCTTTGTTGCCTGACTCACAGGCGTGTGAATTCGATTCTTGCTTGTCGTATTTCTTCTTATTTGATTCTGTGCAAGAAGTCCAAACTTTTCCGGCTCATGAAAAAAATCCTCGTGTAATAGCTCCTAGAGCAATCCCATGAGTTCGGAATTCCTATGTCCGGAAGTGGGCCAAGTCTTCCGGGACGACAAATGACTTGAGTCCACTGGCCTATCAATAGGAGTTTGACGGCAGGCAGATCTTGGTATTTGGAGAGAGAAGGCAGGCGAATCCAGTCAGATAGAACTCCTTTGGATTTACTGCTCTCCTTTTGTGCATGTTGTGGTCAGATGCCACTCCTTAAGGAGCCTTAAAGAGAGAGGGGTGTAAATTCTTTGTTGTTTTACGTCGCCAAGCATACGGGCATACCTCCCATCCAGAGTTTTTCATTTAAGAATTTATGAAGGCCCACCACCCAGGGGAAGCAAAGAGATCCGCAGGAGGAACTAACTTATCGATAGCAGTTCTCGCTGCTGGTGGGATGGGGCTATGTAGCGCTAATGGACCAGACCAAGTGTCATCATATGGCCTGGCCCGCCTTTGGAAGAAGAATGAGGAGCGCGTGAACCATGTTACTAAGTAGGTTGAATTCAAATGTCCCAGAGGAAGTAAGCGTATGAGCAATCAAATCGTTTACTTGATTGATATGGGTTGTGTGAACAGCTAAGTTCAATTGGGCATCCTATCTCATCTCTGACTCACTTATGCTGTGTCATGCCTATAGAACCCGAAGCTTTCCTTATGACCTCAACTGGGGCAGGAGCCCTATACCTGTCAAAAGCAAGAGAGAAGGATTCGAATGCTCAATCCACCAGGACCTTTAGCACATCCCGTATCTCTTGTGGAGTCCTTGGCACGAAGAAGTTCTTCTCCTCGGGAAAGCTTAAGTCAAATGCAAATGCTTGAATCAATGACTTGTAAACGAGGGGTTGAATAATCAATCATTTCAAAGTAAAAGAAGAGAAATTGGCTTGGAAATGTTTCGCCCCTCTCGTGAATTCAAAAATGAGTTTGGAATGGATGAGAGCCTTGTGGGTGCTTGAATACAGGGCTTGACTCAGCCTTGACCTCCCGAGCGAGAGCAGGCTATGAAATAGAAAGCAAAAGAAGAAAGAAAAAGGATCAAGACAGGAACCTTACTCTCTTAGCATAGGCTTGAAGCCCTCATGTCCTATAGGAGGTGGAAGTAAGAAATCCCTTCCAGCTCTCATCCTAGGTTAGCATTTTATGGAATAGTAATAGTCTCAAGAATCAGTCTTTGAGGGAAGGGAGTTAGCAAGCTGGTAAGGGGATAAAATAAAGGCCGAGAAGGAGGAAGAAATGAGGAGAATGAAACGACTTCTGGGGGCGGACTTCTCTTCTATACGATAGCGCCTGTCCCCTTCAACTACTATTAGGTAACCTCATCGAAGCAAGGAAGGAAGGGTCGATGTTAATTGAGCTGAAAGAAGGACTCGGATAGGAATAGAGAATAGAAACTGACAGCAAGCAAAGTAGCTTTCATTGACTACTCTGAATTCCCCCCCTGGAATTCTAAAAAAAATGGGGCGAATTACTCATCTATTTCTAAATCGCAGTCTTGTGGTACGTATAGGGTTACGTACTGTGCACTTGCTACTAGAAGCGATGGGTTTGGCACTTTCATCGCCCAGGAGAAAGTCCAATCAGTCAGTCTCACCCGCATCTTTTGTTCACTTTCGCTCCTCTCCTTTCAGTCGAGCTCAATTACATCGATCCTTAGCTGCTACCTAGTCTTTCTTTCTTCTAGATATCCACAGGAGACCAGACCCGTCTGAACCTAGCCTCCCATCTTAAAAGACTGGATTTCTTGTTTACCGACAAATGCCAACCTAGCTTCTTTTTACGTGCACCCTGTTCCTATCTTGTAAGCTTCCAAATTCCCACTTCTTTATGTCTGAGAAAGCACCCCTAATGGAATCAAGTCTATCTGCTCTGTCGCTGCTTCTTCTTCTCTTGGGAGAGATCCTGATCTTTTTCTTACGCAATTCTTATTGTGTTTGGTATTATCGTCTTTCCGCAACAACTGCCGTCGTAGGCTGAGGTGAGGGGCGAGAGGGGATAGACGGAGAGGAATACTGGCGAATGTGATCATTAGTTTTTCTTACTGCTACACATCCCGGGTCTAGAGGACTTCTTGTTCAAGAGGGCAGAATAGACAAATTGTTTTGTAAAGACTCTTCGAATGTGAGGCATTCCCTATTATTCGACATCAGCTACAGCACCTTACTCGACGGACCTATCTAATCTTGGGGTAGAGTTGTATGATTCTACTAATTCCGAGAAGAGAGATATGCGAGTCTACCCGGGTGAAGTTATCCTACTGGGTAAGAAGCCAATCTCACGTCGAAGGATGTAATAAAGCAGCCGACTTCGGAGTCGCTCACAGGAGAAGCACTGACCTTCTCTTTTCTCTTATCCCTCTCGAGTTCGAGAAGATTAAGTAAGGGCGAGCTCTTACTTCCCCAACGGCGATGAGTTCCAATGTTAGTTCAACGGTTAGATGCGTCTGCCCTTTTTCCTGGTAGGGAACTTCCTTGTATGTTAGTACTTTCGTATTTCCTGTTATTCTACGATCGGAAAAGAGGTAAGAGGAGTGAAGTGAGAAGGATGGTATTTACTGAGTTTGAGCTTTCACTTGAGTACTTCTTCGTTGGATTCTATCTTACTTCGCTCGCTTCGCTTTCTAAGAAGCTACTTTAGCAACAACGGCTTAAGGATTTAGGCTGCACCGTTCGCTCACTTACCTGCTTAAGAACAACTAGCAAGACCGTCGGGTGATATCCTTCCTTTGATGCTTGGCTCTGGACTGGGAACAACCCGGATAAGACTTCAAAGTTAAAGGGCAGTAAGCGAGGGTTATTGGTTTTGAGGATGGGATCGATCTTCCCTTAGTCTGATTCATGGTATTCCGGCATTCCTCTTCCTTCGTTGGATTGAAACTGAGTTTGGTAGTACCAGACTTATCCTTCTATCTTAGTACAGGCTTAAGAGCTAGAAGAACAGCTTTGACAGCCGGAGAAGAGCGGGACTGAAAGCGGCTAACTGCCATGAAAGCGCATTAGCTGCAATTATCCTTCTAAGAGCGGCATTCTGAGCTTTATATTCTAAGCAGGAATTATCCCTCGCTTCCACAAGCTTCACTTCCGCAACTTCGCTTGAGGCTTACTTTCAATTCATAAAGTCTCTCAGAGCAACAAGCTGCACCGTCGAAGACGCTGCTCTCTTTGGCCTTCCCTCACTGACGCTCAAACCGGAATTAAAGAAGTAGCTTCAAAGCGGATTTACATTCTTAGTTAGGCGGGATAGTGCGAGCCGTCCTGCCCTTGGTATACTACCGGGAACAGCTATGAAACCTTCGATCGCTCTAGCTACAACCGGCTTAACTGCTTGGGAAAGCGGATACTACTTATGAGTCGAAAGCGGAGCGGTTAAAGCAAGGATTGACTTTTAGGCTGACTGGATGGGATCGGCCCTAGTACCGAGAACAACGAAAGGGGAACTACACCGTCTGCCCACTAATCCCTTCCCTCATCCTTCACTTCCTTTCCTGAGTCATCGTTTGCTAGTACCAGAGTAGGATCAAAATCACAAGAATATGGAGAAGGTTTTTCCAGTCGAGCAAAGTTCATCTGCGGTCACTAAATCAGGCTGCTCTAACTGCTCCTCCTAAGGCTTCTATTTTTTCTGCTAATTAGTAATTATATAAGCAACTACTAGTTATGGAGGGGGCAGTAACTATATGTTTAACACATGGCATGGTGTAGCGAGGCGAGAACCAGTTTCCATCGAGTGAAAAGCTGCCATCCACAAAGCGGCTGGCTTGAGAGTGAATTGAATGGTGACCGCTATTGAACGTGAACTAGAACGGGTGGAGAATCTCGCCTTTGTCCCAACACTAGAACTCTGGTCTCCTACTTACCTTTTGGAGTAGGATTGTAGCTGCTAATGAACAGACTTACTCGTGACGCCTTCCTCCAGTTGTCTCTTTGGCATTTATCCCAGGAGTGAAAACAAAGCCTTCATCCAGCCGCTGGCTTTAGGCTTGACAGGCAATGGTGACTACTGCTTAGATCAGAGGGACACTCGGATACTGCTAGCTTGCTAGCTTGGCGAAAGGATGCAGAGTTAGCACTACCTTGGGGTTACCTTCTTATGTTCTCTTACACGCCTGTAGGTCTTTCACTATTCTTTTACACTGTAACTCAGTCTCGTGAGTTAAGATAAGAAGGTGTGATATTTAGTTGTAACATAACATAAGGCCACACCCTTCACTTTTGCCTCTTCCTTATTCTCAGTCAGATAGCCTGCCAGCATAATCCCGACAGTTTGTCCCTCTACCCTCCGTACTAGCGGTCGAGCGACTTAATTCCTATTCACAAAGCGAGTACCCTTTTCAAGTTCGTGTATTGGAAAGCGGAAGGAAGAAAAGCCAGTATTCGCGGTAAGTTCCAATGCTTGATAGAGTATTGAAAGGGCTTTCTTTAAACAGTCAGTCAGTCCACTTGAAAAGATGCATCCAAATCTGCACTCGGGGTGCGCATAAGGCTTCAGAAAGGGTTGGAAACTGAATTCGATAGATAGTTTTCTCGGGAAAGAAAGACTTGGTGACGGGGCTTGCTGCACATACTCAAATGGCTTTTATTTCTTAGCTGGCACTTTCATTTACACTGCTACTAGTATGAAAAAAACTTCTCTTTCCGCTTTTTTGCACTCACTCCCTTTAAAGTTAATCGTTCTTGCTTCCTAACTTGCTGAAGAGAAGGTATTCATTAAACCATCAACCGCGGGTACTCGTACGAGAGCACTGGCACCGGTTAGTGATAAACTTCCTCCAACAGCCCAAAATTCCATATCATGATGGCAGAGACAAAAGAAGTTTGGGGCGCAGGCAGAGCGGAGAGCTCACCGAGTTCAAATCCCCAACCACCATCCAGGGATCATTGATACGAAGCTCATTCACGGACAGGTCCCTCCATAACAAGTTACGAAGATGGACTAGCATACACCACTGTCATCACCCAAGGCCTAATCTTTACTTGCTTCACCCTCACATGAGCAAACTGCGGATGAGTAGACAAGACCTCAATATCACAATTACTCTTCCATAGCAGTCACATTCCCCACTCATTTTTTATAAAACAGTATATGAGTAAGAAGAAGGACGCCATCTTGAATATTGAGGAGGCTCTTACCTAGACCTACTATCAGGCTATGGTGAGATCGAGCAAAGAAGATACAGTTTTCCTCCCCCGGTAAAGCTACTTCGTCCCAGCGTAAAGTAAAGTTAAGGGCGGAAGCTACTTTTTCTATTTCTCGCTTGGGGGAAGAAAGTAATCTTTCACAGTAGGTACGAACTTACTTGAGCAAAGCGAAAGGTATGGAGTCCCTCGAGCTACTACTTATCTCTCCGGTAAAGCATTGAGAAGGCTAGTCCCAGTTGGTCGAGCAAGTCCTCCCCGTTCCTTGTACCTCTCAGTTATGTTCCTTTCGCTTCGCTAAAGCAACTCCGTTCCTTCTACGTACCTTTCAGTCAACTCAATTACGCGCTTCGATTTCAATTCCGCTTTCACCCTACTGTGAAATGAAGAAAGTCACTTTTCCTTCGTAGGCTATCTGATCAATTCAACTTTTTCCAGCCAGCCGACTGTGAAATCTTACAAGTCACTTTCCCCTCGTAGAAGATCAGAGAAATTGAAAAGTTGAAGCCAGCCGACTGTGAAATCCAGCAAGTTGATTTTCCCTCGCCTTTGAAATTGAAAAAGTTGAAGCTGTGAAATGAAGCAAATTTCGATCTTTCTAGGAACGAAGTAACTTGACTGAAAGGAGAGGAATTTGAGAGCTAAAATTGGATATTAAATATCATGCTTGGGAAAGATGCAAGATTCAGTTAGTGTTCCGCGATGCTCGACTGGAAGGAGAGGAAAGGGGAGGACTTACTTGAGCGGTAGCGAAAGGTTCGGAAGATGCTCGAGTGACAGCTCGTGGGGGATAGGAACTTTAGTTACCGGGCTACGAAGCCGGAGGACAAGAAAACTTGCGTAGTTTGACCGGAAAGGATAAGTAGTTTTACCGGCTAGCTTTACCGCTCCAGACCAATGGGATGAAATTGCTCGAGGCAAAGCGAGAGGGATTGTAGCACTGAACACTTAAGTTCCTAAGCATGAGATTTTTTTTTCTAACTAGATTCTTTATTCCCGCCTGGCATCTTATTACATAGTCTCGGTTTTCTCTTGAAAAGGCTACGCACCTTAACGTCGGGAACTCCGGTCGGCAGCAAATCCCAACTAGAAAAGGGATAGAGATGACAGGTATCGAACTACTTCAGTCAGGTATCAAGTCTTCTTAGCCCTTACTAGCTAGATCCCCATGACTTGATCCGAGAAATCCAATCTAGCTCTGTCCAGATTAAGAATGAGGGATTTCCAATACTCGTCTTGCTCTATCCCCAATTGGTGAAAAAGGGACTTACTGCCAGTCTGAAGTGAGCATGGTGGACACAGCAAGGGGCATAAACAGAAAAATTCCTGTCCCTGGGAGTGTGCTTGCGCATAAAACAGGTTGAAGGGAGTAGATTGACTTTACGGTAACCGATGTGGCAACCCGGTTTGTTTGGTTCTATGCAGGCGGGAAGGTTGAGGGTTGGGCCTCCGTAGATCGTAGAGGTCGGCCCTCCCGGGTTATCTCCATTTCATATGAACTGGGATGGAACTAACTAAGCACCCAGCCACCCCTACACATCTTAATTCCCAAAGCTGTACATAAGGACACTCCTCCTGGTGTTCACCCCACCCCATGAATGGTACGCCATCTCAATGTACGTGCCTACGGGTTCTAACCTCAATACCAACGCGCTCCTACAGCAAACAGCTGCATTCCCCCTACAGCTGTAAGACAGACTCTCTCGCATCAAATCCCAAGAGCTCCATGACGCAATGCCGCATATTCTCCTTTACTTTAGCCCTTCGCTAAGGATTATACACTACAGAACTAGACTCAGGTGCTGGCAAAACAGCTAAACAATTCTATTTCAATTTAAGCAAAACACACCACAACCCCAGTGACCGCTGCAGTATGGGCTTTAGTCGTTTCAACGCAAAGGGAAGATGAAATAGCGTCGACTGCAAGAATTTATTTGCCGCCTTAGAACTGCATTGGAGGAGGAAGAAAGATGGTAAAAGACATATATAGAATTTCATTCCTATTCTAAAATGATTAGCCCTTCCTCACCCATAGGCAAGGCTGTGTTTCATCCATATTCTGCTGACCACGAAGTGAAGCAGTAATTTCATTCGTACAACGGTCGGATACACGCAAAAATTTAATTTAGAACCAATTAATATGGTATTTCTCGCAAGTCTTCTAATTAATATGGGGTAGAGACGGGCGAGATTTTAATAGGTAAATTAACGCCTCAACTGGCGATCATCGTATGCTCGTATTCATCCCTTCTCCATGAGGGCAATCAGCCCCCTTGCTTTCATTTGAATATTGGCCCTCGCGCATCATGGCTAGATTTGACTCACTCATAGCTAGGGCTTTCATCAGGACGGCTTCTCCTCTACTGAGCTCATCGCCCCTTTCTATCCCTTGAGTGAGGTTGTGGTCATCATTGTCCTCTCTATAGGCTATTTACCTTGTTAGGACAGCCTCAGAAAGAAATCCCCTCTTCCGCTGAAAGAACTGAGAACAGTTGAGAACAGAACATTCTCACATCAACAGGCTGTGAGGGACAAATAACTATGACTATGTTCGGGAGATGCACTCATCTGGCTATGTCAGATAGAGCTAAACGGCAGCTAAGAAAGAAGCTCTTCTTTCGATTGATTCAGCTACTGATACTGGGCTACTCACATACGTTCTCATATCATACAGAATATACTAGAAAGCTAGATGTAGGATGTGCAGATTTCGTTTTTTCTTCATAAGTAGCAGGGTACCCGTTCTTGAGTCATATCTGCTGTCTCGACTATACACTCTTTCCCATCGTTGAAGGATTTCATTCCGCAGTAGAAAGATTCAACTCATCTCACTTTACCAGCCTAAGCCCCAAGCTTTCTACTATTAGAGAGAGGGCGTTTTTTCCGCCGGGTCCGAAGAAGACCTTATTAAAAGAAGATGGGGGGTGTAGGCTATTCTACCCAAGGTAGGCTCCTCGACTTACCGATAGTGTATCCGGTATGGAAAAACTAAGGTCTTACCTTCCTCTGTTTGTCGTCTCTTCTTATTTCCGTCTCAGAGGTAGAAGAGGTGGGAATTGGACAATCACTCCTTCCTTCGCGGTTCGGCGAACCATCCCAAATGTGTCCTTCTCTTTTATCGAATCCGACTAGAGAAGGGGATCCGGTGACGAAGAACAACTAGGCAGACGGAGGTTTTGGATAGAGGAATGGGATGGAGGTTCAGGGTTTTGCTGCGGATGGAGGGTTTTCTGAATAATTGAATTTCCGGGCCGGATCCATCTTTAATCAGAACTTTTTTCCCTTAAAAAAAAGTGGCTTCTTCCTTTCCCGATGGAAAAGCATCTTCGAACCTTTCTCCTCCATCCAGATTAGGTAATCTCCTCCCCGTGGGATTCTATAACGAATCCTTCGGTTGCTTATCCTCTCATCTGAGCCCGGCGTTCCGAACAACAATGATTCGGAAAGATAACGTCTACGAAAGAAAATTCGTAATTAGCCTACTCCTCAAGAAAGACTGCGAGCGCTAAGGTATGGGCTTTTTCGGTCGATTTTGCTCAAGAGCATGGCGGTTAACTTTTATGGGAATCTTTATACTGATGAGCCTGATGTGCATACTAACCTTAGGGGGCAACATAAGTTTCCATTGTTACAGGAGCATGTGTATGCAAATTTGGCTAGAGACGTTGATGAGATTGAAGTCAAAAGAGCTATGTTTGACATGGGTGCTTACAAAGCCCCGGCCCAGATGGGTGGAGCCCCATCTTTTACCAGTCTCAATGGAACATAGTCGGAGAGTCTGTGGTAGATTGTATCAAACGTTTCTTCTCTCATGGTACTTTGCCTTCCGGGATAAACAAAAGTCTTTGTTGATTCCAAAGATTGCCAATCCTGAATCGTTCTCCAATTTACGTCCGATTATATGTAATGTGATCTACAAGACAATTACTAAGCTAATTGCCAACCATTTGAAGCCTCTTATGAGCAGTATGGTTAGCAATACTCAGACCGGTTTAGTGCCAGGGAGGAAGATCATCGATAACACCATCATTGCCTGGGGAGTGGTGCACTCTATGAAATCAAAGAAAGACAAGAGGTAGAGGGCCCCAAAGAAAGGATTTCTCAACTGTCGATCGATGTGACAATCATGCATGCTTAACAAAGCTTTTTCAGTCTCCCAATAAAGGAAAAAGGATTGCTGGTGAC
>CAOJCR011821648.1:0-10017 GCA_948330485.1 Euphorbia neoarborescens | reverse complement strand
ATTGCGGATTTTGAAACATACTTTGGAATACTATTCTACCATTCAAACATGCAACACATACATCATGCAAAATGCAAGGTGATCTATAGACCCCATTTTACAAAACTAATGAAAAACTAATAGCTAACTATTGCAATTCTTCATTATCCTTGGCTAGCATTTTATTGGGCTCACCATATTCTTCCGCTTCTTGGGCTTGCTCCATGGGCTCCCATCATTTTGGTCCATGGATTAATTCTAATTACTAACCTATAACTAAGCTAACTAATTAAAATTAAATTACATCAAAATAATACCATGTAGGGTATATTTATCAAAATAAATAAAATGCAATCAATCTTTGTAAAATGCCCATAGACACCTAAATCACCCAAATACAAACATTGTATCTGTCATGCATTTTCATACATATCGTGATGCATTTCATTGGAAAATAAATCCAAACATTCCAATTTTAAATTATATCTAGCCGTGAATGTGACAGTCGCCAATTTTAAATATTACGGTATATGCCAATTTAAAGACCCATTGAATTACGTTCAATGCTTCCACTTAAATTCGGAATTCGACAATCCTAAAACTATAGTCGTCCAATCACAACCCGTGTTATTGGCTATTGGACCAACCGTCAAGATATATTCAATTAAATATACAACATATAAAATTAAATATGCATGTGCACACAAAAACTTATTTTATACACAATTAGAATTAATTACATTAATTATCATGTTTAACGGGACAATCCGATCAAATTAATCCGTAAAACTCAAAATTGGATTGTACCGAAATTATCGAAATCACCCGGGACCCAAAGCCCCATCGACCGTGGAAGCCACACCGACAGGCTGCTGGTAATTGCCCATAGCAGGATGTGGCTACTGCCCCACAGCCTGTAGCTGCTACCCTGCACGGGCAACAGCCTACCAGCTGCGCATCGCAGTTGGACAGCAGCTGCAGCTGCAGCTGCTCCTGGCCAACTACAATTCAGCTACCGGTAGCTACTCAGCCATTGCCTACCTCCTAAGCTGGTAGTGCCGTAGTTGCCAATCGACAGCAGGCAGTCCGGTACCTCCGGGGGTAGAGGCCAGTGATTTCGAAACTTTTTTTTTGAAAAATCACAAACAGCAATCATTCATCCAGAAAAATAACATACTATGAAAATTAAATATACAACCTAATCTAACATAGAATGCAAATAAAACTAGAATCTAAATTGGAAAAAATTAATAAAATCTCAATCCTATCAAAACCCTAAATTCTACCAATCAAATTTGCCAAATCTAGCCATTAAATTTCTAGATCTACAATTAACAGTTCTAGATCTACCAAATTAATTCTAGATTTCTAAAATTGATTTTAGAATCATTCCGTATAACCATAGATTTAATTAAATCATCTAGAGTCAACAGTAACCACGGCTCTGATACCACTGTTGGGAATCGAATTCAGGCCCGAAAACTCATCAGGACGGCATAGGACTTTTCAAATCTCCGGATTGAATTTCCATTGTAACAGTTTGGTGAATCTGAAGGATTTAGTTTATAATATATCCTAATGAAGTAAGTAGGCTTTAGGAAGAAACTAAATAGATAGATCTGAAGCTTACCGTTTAATTTGCTCCCTAGAAGCCACTGAATCCTGGAGATCCAACCACAGAGTAATACACAAACTACAACTGGCTGCGAACCCATGCTAGCGGAGTCAAGGCTTGATCGATTGCTTCACGGAATCTCACCGAAAGATGAACAGAAGGAACTCTCTTCCTCTCCTCCCTTAGGTTTTGAAATTCACTCCTTTTGTTGTTACCTCGGGTTTGCTCATCTTTTGCTTTATATATGGACTACAGAAACCCTAGTGGGCCTAGGTGTAGAAAACGCAGGCCTCCTTTAGTTTCCGGATCTAATTATTTTGATCGGTCCAATTAAATTCCTTCAATTTAAAATATGATTCCGTAAACAGTTAATTAAATCAACGTGTTAAATTTTATTCTTTCAATTTCACCGAACGGTAAATTAATCAATTAATTTGACTATGAATCAATTTAATTAAATATGCCAATTCTTATAATTAGACTTTAATCAAAATCTAATTAATTCTAATTGCATATATACACTAATTAAATTCCATAGAATTCTATGCAATATATTTAATTAAATTATTCACTGTGTGTAATTCAATTAATTCACAATTAATTAATTACCACATGTGAATCTACTAATTAAATATTTTAGTTTTAATTGATTAATTAAATAAAATATGATTTCTTCAATCCATATTTATTTAATCAACTTGATCCAATCCTTGTAGAGTAACTTATTCGTAGCTAGTAGTTCGATATGCAAGGTCCTTGTGGGACTGTCTTTATATTGGCAATGGGTATGAAACCCATATACTACTAGTGGGTTCTACCAAACCATAGTAGCCCCCAATTAAGTCAGCTAGCAGTATCTCTAGTAGAGATTAAACCATCTCGGTAGATGTACTTATATTATCCCTTACCAGCTGGTCATCTGAAGATATATTTACAGTAAGGGGCATGGCTCTGTCCTCCCACACCATTATATCTTTCTTGATCTAGATTAGATTTCTGAGGCGAATGAGTACCCAACTCAATTTAGGTGCGGTCGCACATTCTCAATCCTAATCCATCAAGTGGACGGTGATATCATCTCAGTGGGTACTGAGTGGTAATTCCATTGATGCATTCAAATCACCTACATGTTCATTGGCTTAGCAGATCATACCCATATTTGCATCCTGTTACAGATACATTAGATGTATGTCAAAGTGCATGAGATTCCATGCAATGATGCAATGCTCTCAGGTCTATGGATAAAAAAAGTCCTACCCAAGAAACACAGTAATGATGACTTCACCATATAGTATTTCCTATACGAATCTGTCTAGTACCATATGAGGTTCATATCTACTAGTATCCTTGATTGACTCACAATCAACCGATGCACAAGTTTGTTGTTCTATTTATTCATGTGATCTAGAAAAAACCTGGGACCTATTCATTTATGATTTACAATCAATGTATTCTCTATTTATTATACAGCCCAAGATATAATCAAATAGATTAATGCCTTTATTCCATAACAATAAATGTATATTAATACAAAGTAATAAACTAAATGTATAATATACAAAGAAATCTACGCCTACGAAATAGGGCACACTAATAATTCCAGTCTAGATCAACTAAGTTGAGCTGGTTGACTCAACCAGATGAGCCAATCAGCTCAACTCGCCACCTTAGATGGTTTGGACCGGCTGAGTGACTGGTCGGACCAACCGGTCTAGCGAATTTTGTACCTTGGCCAATGTTTTATGAATTTTGGATCAGTTAAAGACTTTTTGTGATTTTAAAGGTGCAAAGATAAATTTGGATTCTCAAAGCAACTTGATCAAAAGAAGGTAATATAAATTTTTATCATTAGAACCAGACATCTAGTGCTCATACCCACTCTGGACATAGACGTTTGAGTTTCTATTATATCAGTTTCAAATTTGGATTAGTAGGAATTATGTGCTCTGTAATATCCCTATCAACTCCCGGCATGTCTTTATACGACCACGCAAATGTTGTAATGTGCTTTTCAAGTGCATCCAGGATATCTCTCCTTTCCTAAAAATTCAGACCAGGGGAAATTAAATTGTTGAAAATTGATATACTTATTTCATGCAATGATGTGTTATGGATGCTAAATATGTGATATGTTACTCAGATGAATGCATGAAATCGCAAAAATATAAGTCATAGAGATAAGCGAGAGCGGTTTTCATATTATTAAAGGCCTCTTAGGCTGAAATGTCAGTATCATACAAAGAACTTATGCTAATTACATTATTGGATTCATCCCCCTCTACAGGTGGAGGGCCTTCTTTTTCTGGTTTTGCTACCTGAATTAATGATACTTCTTTTGCTAGAACTAGAACTGGAGATCCTTCAGTGCTTTCTCTAAAGGACTTCTGCTTAATTATATCCTCATAGGCCTTATAAGAGATTATGACCTTATTGATTTCATTAACCTTGGAACACAGGAGGTTCTGAATTTCTTTAATAATACTTGTATCTTAAATTAAAGCTAATAGAATAGAGGTTAAAGTTTTACAAATTGCACTATTAGTGTCTGACATCTCCACGAAGAATTGACTGACAATGTTTTCTTTTTCCTTCTTCTCAAGGGGCTCTTCAACTGGGGCTGCTACAGGCTTTGGAGCCTTAAATTTAGATCTCAAGTTTTTATCCACATAGTTGATAACATCATTAAAGATTTTAAATTCAGGGACAATGCTAACCAAGTGTTTAACTGGTTCAGATTCTCTACAGTATATTGGTTCGACTGCTTGAAAAAAATTATCATATAGATAGGAAGGCTTCTTCTTATTTCTGGCCAGGTTAATGTCTTGGAAACCTAAAGCCTTTCTGTCTTTATGAACTGGTATCTGTAATAGGTGGGGTGATCCCTACAAATTCTTTTTAATCCCCCAACTAGGATTATAATGCATCTTTTCAAAATATTAGGTACCCAGCTCCTAAGGAGTATTGGTTGATCCTCTATTCTTAATAGGGGGTCTTGTTTCCATTCTCCTCTAATAGAAGCTACTAGGAATCTCATTGCAGGAACTTCAATAGTAGCCAAAGCTTCTAATACATTGGGTGGATACGCTTCTAGGGACACTACCTCTCCTTCCATGGACAACTTTATCTTTTAGTAGAGTGTAGTGGGTAACCCACCAAGAGAATGGATCCATGACCTTCCCAAAAGGAGGTAAAAGATCACGAGAATATCCATCACAGTGAATATTACCTTAGTCTTAACTCCCTAAACTTCGACTTCAGTCTTAAAAGTCCCCAAAATTGACTTCTTGCTATGATCATATGCTCTAATGATAGTGGAGGATTTCTACAGCATCTCTTCATTTAAGTACAAATACGATAGGGTAAGTGTTCAAGGAGGATCCATCATCCACCATCACATAGGGCATGGTTTTATCTATAATCTAAACCTTTAAATACAGAGCCTTATTATAGCCTCGACCCTCTGGAGGCAGGTCTGCATTTGAAAAAATGATTATCAGACTCTTCTAAGAAATCACTAGATCAACTATTTCTCCTTCTGCTACACTCCTAATGAGATTATAGTCTTCTTCTGAAGATGATAGGGGAGCTACTTCTAGTTCCATTAGCTTATTAACTACCACCTGTCTACGGTATGTAGACTCCCTCAATAACTGCCACACACTAAATTGGGCCTGTATCATCTTCAGTTGGTTCATTACTGAATTATCTATCTAAACTGGAGGGGGAATTAGAATTGTGATAGGAACTGCAGAAGGTATACCCCAAACTGGTTGAACATCCCACTAGTTCTAGCCCGACTAACTGTTTACTGGCTACCCTGGTGATCTCTGTCTTTGATGCTGATTATTGTTATCTTTTGGTTGGCACACCTGCCCACTTCGAGACATATTATTCAACATGCCACCTACGACACTTAGATATATTTTGGCCTTTGAAGTGATTGGCCACTTAGGTTCTTTATTAACGTTCTCAAATTTATCTTCCCTAAAATCAATTTCTGCTAAATTGATTCAAGCTGTTGTGTTTTTCTCAGCCACTTTTGGAACTTCCTTCAGAACTATGACTATATCTTCATCATCCTCATTAGACTTAATATCCTCCAATTGAACCTTCTGCACCTCACTCGAGTAGGTCGATGCAGACCCAACCTTTGTTTCATCATTAGCTCTCAAAATCTATTCCATTACCATATTCTCTACCCACCCAAAATGAATCATATTTATCTATCCCCCAAACCTGCGTAGAGGATTGATTTGAGTGCTCAGGTTTGCTGGAGGTCTCCTCCAAGAAATCCTCACTAATGCCATTTCTGATTTCTTCCAATAGACTCCCACAGTTGTCTATGTAATGCCCCATGACAACATGGTAAGAATAAAACTTGTTGTAATATTCTGGTGCTAGTGGAACATAAGGCTTCTATAAACTCATAAGCCCAGCCTTTCTACACTTGAAAAATATATTGGCCCATGGCTAAAACATCTACTTTGGGAGATGATAAGTCGGGCATTAAAGTAGACCATGAAGTTTAGTGCTTGTAATTGGAAGAAAAGTTTTTCGGCTTAAAACCTGAGCCCTATGACTACTTTGGAAGAATCTCATATTTCTCCACTTTGTACCCCTTTCTCACACTTCCAAGTAAGAATTGAAAGTCTGGTATCGTATCTCCTTACGGTAGACATCAAGACTGCCTTCCATCAATTTTATTATCAACTCAAACATTAGCGGCTTTACAGCCAAGCCGTTCATCATCTTCAACCATATTTGACAATAATCTTGAAATAACTCTCCAGGCTACTCACAGACAACCTGTAGGTCCTAAAGGGAAGTTTTAAAATTTGTATTGTTATAGGTGTAATTATTGAAAAGATTTGTTAGATAATGCCTCCCAATCCCTCTTCACAGATTCTTGCTATTGGTTGTACCAACTTATCGTCTCACCATCTAGAGTGGTGGAAATAAGTGTGTTACCTAGTTTTGGCTCAGTCCAGCCATGGTTAAGATAATTACGAATTGAGTCACATGAGAGGCTAAACACCCCTTTCTAGAATAAGTTGGGAATCTGGGCATAGAGAAATACAGTGGAAATCTTTCTAACCCAGTAACCTGTAGGTCCCTTGGACTAACATACCTGAGTTTTGTAACCTATAAAATTCTCAGGACCTTCTACAACATTTCTTGTTGGTCATTTTTGTAATTTTGCAATTGAGCATATATGGAAGACTACTATGTGCTAGTGGACCTAGAATTTCTACTTCTGCCACCTCTCGATATGGGAATGTCTATCAACTGCGTAAAAAATAGGTTGGGATACAGAAGCTTCATTCTGTACTGACATATTTACTGGAGGTGGGTTAGAGGTACTCACCCCACCAGCCCTCAAGGTTTCTAATACTGCTCTAATTTTCCTAGCCAACAACTCTATAAACTACTCTGAATTGAACAGATCTATGATCATTTGATGAACCTCAGCTCGGGCTACCCCCTGTTATTAGCTTCAGGCTCCCTATTGGGCATTGGGTTATTCTATTTGGGATTCAGATTCAATATAATTTTTCTCTATTTTGAGATCTCACACTACACCATATATGGCCTACTGCAACTAAATTGTTTTATGTTGCTTGTATTTTGTTGCCTTTGGTAGATTTTTTTGGTTTTTTTCAATATTGTTATAATATTATTGCTTGCAACTAAGACCATCTAGATTAATGGAACAAAAGTACTAATTGTTGCTTATTTTGTCACATATAATTGACTTAATGTAACAATTTTATTAAATTGTTGCGAAAATTAGGCTAAAATGAGGAAAAGGCAACAAATTCACAATTATCGCTGAAAATAAATTCCCTCGAAATGAGGAAAAAACAACAAAATCACAATTGGAGCCAAAACACTCAAAGTTTCATTATCATGTTTGGTGGGAAAAACATTTTATAAAAAGTAAAAAGAGAGGGAAGTCAAATTCTTTTTCTCAAACATAACCCACGTTCAGTATCTGCTGCTCCTCTTATCCTTATCAGGTTCTTTAACATTCCTCTCCTTTTTCGTCTTTAATATCCCGTCATCTCCTCTTATATCTCTTTCTCTATTTGAAAGCTTATTTTCTCCGTCCATTTCCTCTTCTAGTTCTCTGGTAATCAGATGGCCGATTTTATTTTCTTTTTCGTTGTTCCACTCTACCAAAACCCTCATTATTTAGTCTTCCAGTCATAAAATGGACTCCACCACCACCAGCTTCACTCGACCCTTTCTATTACAGAAATTGTAAGCATTCATCTAAGTGTTAGTGTCTATAATTTGTATTTTTTAGCCTTTCAAGAGGTACGTAGAGATCGGAAGGGTAGCCCTTGTCAACTATGGGAAGGAGTACGAAAAGTTCGCAGTCATCATCGCTATTATCGCCCAGAACCGAGTATGTATTTTGTACATCCTTTTGATGATGTTGTACTTCTTAAATTTTAATGATAAACTACATAGCTAAGCTTTGTTTATTAAACCAATGATATTTTTTGCTTCTTCGATTGTACCTAGTTCATTATATTTAGCTATATAATTATTTATATTCCATTTGTAGCATGCATTTATCGTATTATAGTTTATATTTAGCTTGTTAATCTGCATGTAGAGTTAGATTGCGTAAGGTTTCTAATTGTGAATTCTGGTCTTTGGTTGGACCATGTCCGTTCTTGGGTTGTTCAGTTGATTTATTTAGCATTGCCCAAATGTTTTTACTCAATGAAGTTTTCAGTTTAGCGGTCTAAGGGGCTGCCCTATCCTTGAAGGTTGGATTTTCTACTGTATTTTCTATTTGCTTCCTGAATATGTTGGCTTTAAAAATGTGTGGCTTATCCGTCATGCATTCTCTGGTTTTAATATGTCGATGCTACTTTATTAGGCTGAGCTTTTCAAATTTGCCCCAATTTAGTATCTACAGATCAAACAATAGGGTATTTTTTATTTTGCTTATGAATTTAAAATGACATTGGTGTGATCATATGAACTTATATGTTCTTTTTGTAATATTTTGTGCCTTTGGGCATTTGAATGTTGTTTTCTTAAGCTGTTTGTATTGTTTCATTTGTTGATATGCAATAGTTGATGCCAAATGTACTTGGGTTTGAATAGGTTTTTAATTGCTAAAGCCAATGGTTTCTCTGTTGAGACTGAGTTTCTTCTTAAAGATAAGCCATTGCAGATTTCAATTAATTGTAAATGATGTGGAATTTTCTTCCAGGCTGAGATTACTAAAACCACATTCAAAGGGAAAAGTTTTTTCTGCATTACTGGATCTATACAAGGCTTGACTACTTGAAAGCTATTAAAGAGAAAAATTTGGGGGTTTCTCTGGTGAATCTTACTGATAAACTTAAATTGTTAGTACCCTTGAGATGTGCCTGTCCTTCTTCAATAGAAAAATTCTTATTTTCTTATTCTGTACAAAAGGTGACACGGTCGTTAATTTAGCCCTCAAGTTAAATACTACTCCACAGGCTATTATTTCTGCTAAAAACAAGTTGTTAGCAGACATTAAATCTAAAAAGCTTAAACCTTTTTCATCCCTTCTCAGACCAATCAACAAAGAGCCTCGCCATGAGAAACCTTAAGAGCCTAATTCACATTTTGTAGATGTAGAACTTCGGATACTAGTAGATGATGTGTTGAATCACTACAGCAACCTCTTCCACATGAAAGCTGATGCTGCCAAGGCCAATGTCTTCTACTTGATTTCAGGCTTGTCTCTATGTGCAACACTCCTTTTATTATTCTTATTTAAATTTAATCCTAAAATGCTAGATCGTTTCCCAATTTTTGGTGCTACATATAGATGAGGCCAAGCTCCACTGAAATGTTTGGAAGGAAGAAGCATATGGATGTGCCTCAACCAGGGTCAACTAACCCTTACCTCATCAGTACTTAAAATGGCCACCGGCTTTGAATCTATAAGCATACCCAATGGCTACACCAAAGGTTTGTTAATTCTGAAACTCTCTTGACACATCCTCCATTTTTGTGGAATTCATTAGTGTTGCTTTATTAGTCATAATAGTGAATAAAAACTGGAGAACTGGATTTTGGTAATAGAAGTGTAGTGGTTTTCCATCTTTTGGTTAAATGGCTCAGTTATTTATTAAAGGGGGTTTCATTTTCCTTAAGTTCTTATAAGGGAGTTCTTATAAAGGTACTGCTTTATTAATGTTTTCCTGCTTTTATTTTTCATTTCTCATTTACCACTACTAATTACGTTGTGCATCAGGTGAACCAAGTGTCTAATTGAGGTTCATATTTATTTTGGCTTGCTTATGCACAATGCTTACCGTGTTCTGTTGATTGATTTTAATTATGGTCACAGTGATTGAATTTTCATAATTCAATCAGTATGGTTGAAGACTGAATTTGATTATCCATGGAAATATTTCTGGGAGTAG
>CAOJCR011818416.1:0-12059 GCA_948330485.1 Euphorbia neoarborescens | reverse complement strand
TTTATTTTTTTTACTTCAAAAATAATTAACACGAAAACGATTAAAACACGAGTCAAACGAATTTATTTTCCGTCCATTCTTTTTTCAATGTTCGTAATTTATTTTTCTCAACTCAGTGGTGTCTTCGAAAAAAAAATTCGCGACGGGCAAAAATTAGAATGAATAGTAACAATGGCCAACATGAATAGTGTCATAACTCTGCAACTCTTTCTTTCTGCAAAACATGATTTTGCTTATTTTTGATCCATTTTTCTCCGGATTCATTCCAAACTCTTAGAAAACATTTATAAACTCGAAATACATCGAAAAGACGGGACTTTTACTTGTTAAAATCGAGTTATAAACGAGTTAAGAAATTATAAAAAAATAGAGCATACAAAAACACAAACCGCACACAACAGAGATAAAGATAAATGGATGTAAGTATTTAGAGCTCGGTTGTTACCCTTGTATCGTGCCCTTAGCAGTGTCAATCCAAGAAAATCCAAGTTGCTGCAACCGTGAACCCATACCGAGTGTTTGCCTCGCGGTGATTTTCTCGCCCTTTGAACCGAAAGACCTCTCGAAATCAAAATGTTATGGATGCCTTTTAGTGAGTGAGTGAACGTGGTAAAGGTGTTAGGAGATTTGGGAGTTGATTAGTGAAGTTTTTTTTTCTTTTTGAAGAGCAGAGGAAAGTTTTTTTTTTCAATAATGCAAAAGCGTTGGATTTTTTTTTTAATGTGATCAGTGAAGATGGTGAAGGTTTTAGGGATTTTTGGATGAAGGTTTTCAATATTATTTGAGGAGTTTAGAAAAGAAGTGAGCTTTTTGAGCTAGAAAATGTTCCCCCCCCCCCTCCTTTCGTTGATGCTGAGCAAGAGCTTTTAAGCTCAGTTAAAAAATCTTGAATTCCAACTTGCGTGCGTGTTTCAATCAGCTGCCCATTCCTCTACAGTGGAGCTTTCCCATCCATCTCCACCTTTTTTCCGTTGTAGCTCTCTTTCCACTCCTTTTCATCTGATTTGCAAACTCTTTTTGCTGATTTTATGAAAAGTTTTACCGGTGCCCTATCTCTACCCCTTCTCCTGCGTCTTTTCCTTTTGCCCAGCAGTTGATGGCCATTTTAAGGGGTTTGGGTGGTTCGGTTGGTGAGTTGAGTCGGTTTGGTTAATGAATAAGTGTAGGTTAGGCTCCGATTTGATTCCGGTTTTATCAGTTTTTAAGGCGAACAAAATTCCTTCGACTCCGGCTTACCTGAACATTAGTCAAAGATTTGGATCGGGTCTCGGTTGTGACAACTCGGATGTTCTCAGACCCATAAATGCATGTAAAAAGCCTACAAAAGATACCGGATGGACCGGTTTTCATCATTGCTCTAGGGCCGAAAACCCGGTGCTCATAGGGATGCTTGCCAATTTCTTAGCATCGATGTTGTTGCTATCAAATTCGTGGAAGCTGTGCAAATCAGTAAATTCTCTCTTCCATCACAGTTTTCTAACAGAACAGATCGAAACCGTCGGTTACCTTGCATTTTCCGATGTTCAACCGATGGATTGCAGCTTCTATATAAGGACTTTAGAGGTTCTGCGCAGTGACAGCGAGTGGAACTGCAATGAAGTTTTCTCCTGCTTACAACACTAAAACAATGAAAGGGAGGAAGAGCCTCCGATGGTACATGGAGAATTTTTGCTTGTTTTTCTCTCCTTTACCGACCAAGTTTTCAATACCAGATCACCTTTTTTATCCTCCATTTACCCTATTCTGTTTGGTTAGCTAGAAAATTCAAATTCAGTTTCTCCTACTTGTAATTGCGCTATCCGACGCCATCTTTCTCTCTACGAGAATATTGGCTTCTTATTTACCTTTGCTTCTAATCTTTCATAACTTTTTATCCACTTTCAAATGCTTTATGTGGAAGTCTGTTACAGATCCTGAACTCAAAATGCTTTGAGCAAGTTTGTGAGCTAGAGCATTTTTAGAGACCTAAACAAATGGATCAAGGTCTGATGAGTTTTCAATTCAGATTTGTTGTTCTGATTTAAGTATCTGGCATCATTTTCTTCGTGCACCAATTTATACTAGTAAACGTACAGTAGAAGAATATAGTAATTAATTGAGTAGGTTGTTGGATTATATTATGAAGTAAATATAGTGTGAAATGAATCTGCCAAGTAGCAGTGGTCAAATGGGCATATAACTTGAGAATGTGAATGTAATGCCTCTTTTTCCTATTGATGACAATTAATTTTGCATTCTCACTCTTTCTATGGAGAATTAACAATTAATTGTTAATCCATCAATTAATACACTACACCATATATGGCCTACTGCAACTAAATTTTTTTATGTTGCTTGCATTTTGTTGCCTTAGGTAGAGATTTTTTTAGTTGTTTTCAATATTGTTGTAATATTGTTGCAATATTGTTGCATGTAACTAAGACCATATAGATTTATGCAACAAAAGTACTAATTGTTGTTTATTTTGTCACATATAATTGATCTAATGCAACAATTTTATCAAATTGTTATAAAATTTAGACTAAAATAAGAAAAAAGCAACAAATTTACAATTGTCACCGGAAATAAATTCCCTCAAAAAATATCAAATTCACAATTCACCAAATTAAAGCGTCAACTTTTTCCCCTTTAGAATTGAATACTATTCAAAATAAATAAAAAATTTGATAAACTAATTCTCACAACTCTCTATCTTCCTTCTCTCCCTCACCGCCCAAATCACTCTCTTTGTTCATTAAGTTTGCTCATCACGCTCTAATGTCTCTGCCTAGCTTGTCGCTCCTCGGCCACAGCCTCAACCTCGGTCTTTCTCTTACTTAAGCTTTTTGTTGCCCGATGAATATAAAAAAGAGATTCACAGAGAGAAATGGATAGAAAGAAAAAGAAAATTAGTGAGGGGGTTCTTCGATTTTGAGAAGGGGCTGATTTTTAGAAGGCCGTTGAGAATTGAAACAAAAATCACAAGGAGAAATCAAAAGCTACTCGGGGTCTTCTTCTTATCGTGGGAGGAGATTCGACAATTAAAAGAAAACACAGATTAAGAGTCTTCTGGGAAGGAGAGGCAAACTGATTTTTCGAAGGGAAGAGCAGTGGAAATCAAAGCCGAGGCTGCTGCATTTTCGATTTGAGGGGTTGCCTTCGATTTGAGGTTCTTACGAGAGCAATCACTACAGAGGAAGAAATATTTTGAGATTTTGGTTAGGGGTAACAGCTTCTCTTTCCCCATTCTCTTTTGAGTTTTGTCGATCAGTTTTAAATGTGCTCATGCGAACTAGGGATGTTCTTTTCAAAAATCGAGAGGCTTAAAAGAGGTCGGCAATTGAAACAAAAATCACAAAAAGAATTGCTAGCGATTTCGACAGTGAGAAATCGAAAGAGAGATTGATTTTGACAGTAAGAAATCAAAAGAGAGGGGATGGCCAATTGGAGTGGGTAAGAAATCAAGAGCCATCGATGTTCAGAGGTAATAACTCTTTCTTCTTCTGCCTTTTCTGCTATTGCATGTTTAACTGTTGATTTGAACCTCTATCAATTTTCTATAGTTTCATGTTTTTCTTATTTCCAATTTTGATTCATTCTGAATTTAGGTTTCCTCTGTTTGGTTATTCATGTTTTGTTTTCAGCTTATGAGGTCAGTTTTTGATTTTCGCTGTAAGTCCAATTTAATCAATTCAGTGTGGATGACTTGGCAGTCCAGGTTGCTGAAGTACTTGATTTCTTTGGGTATGTTTCCTTTGATAACATTGACTCTCTTTGTCCTAAAAATTTCATATACTACATGTGAATTTAGCTATGCAATGTCATATACATCTAACCATTTGACCAATGCATTGTTTTGTTTAAATTTGATCTTTTAGGGTTTACATTTTACACTGCAAGTTGATTTTGGGCGTTTTGAAATTTGCAGTTATCTGATAAGAGGAAGGTAACTCTTCAGAACTTCAGAGGAACAATGTTGGTGTCCATTAGAGAGTTTTATAATAAAGATGGACATGAGCTTCCTTCTTCTAAAGGAAATTTAAAAAAAAATATGTGTCCGATTATCTGATAGCGAATCATGGTTTGATTTTGCATTGTGGAGTAATGGAAAAGATGCAGCTAAAAATTCATAGTTTTTGTTGTTATGTGGATGATTGAGTGTGTAATTACAGATATTTAGGAATTTTGGACTGAATTCTGTTTTGTTTTAACATGTTTTAATTTGGATCTTTGAAATGTTGATTTATTTTCTGAATACGATTTGAATTGAATATAATCTCCTCTTTTCATTGATTGATAATGAAGCTTGATCCTTGATGGTTGTATCCCTTCTCTTTATTATGTTGTTCTATTTATTCTGTTGTTCTATTCGAATACTGTTGATTTAAAAAGAGAATTGAAAAGATGGATGGATTTTTGGAGCATCAAATGTTGATTGTAAAATTGCCGTTTCTCTCTCTTGGAGAAATTAGGTTTTTTGCTCCCTTGTGGACTATTTTGCCGGCATTGGTGCCCGGTTTTTTTCCGCTGTTTGGCTATTTTCGATATCTCCATGGACAGTAGCATGGAAACTCTCTGGAAGCGGTTTACGCTGACAGAGGAGGAAGAAATACCAGTTGTTTTGGGCGCAGAGACTGAATCGAAGAAGGAACAATCAAGGTTAATCGATAAGATCTTCTCGGCTAAACCACTAAATATAAAAGCAGTTGCAAACGCTTTCTCGTCTATTCGGAAATTGCATAAGGGTTTCAAGATTGAAGAATGTGGTAATGAGTTATTTGTAATTGATTTTGAATCAAAGAAAGATAGGGAGAAGGTTTTATCTGAGGGCCCGTGGAACTATGATAGGCACCTTGTTGTGTTTATTGAACCAAAAGAGGAAGAACAACTTTCTGAGATTAAAATCGATCACTGCCCTTTTTGGGTTAGAATTTGTAATCTTCCGTGGAATTGTAGAGACAGATTGTCTATTACCAAAATTGCGGAGAGGATAGGCCGATGTATGGAGGTTGATGAATCTTCGATTGGAGGAGTGGGAAAATATGTGAGGGTGAGAGTATTAGTTAACTTGAACGTGGCTTTGAAGAGGGGGTTAAAGGTTTTGAACCTGCAGGGAAAGGAATTATGGGTTTATTTTAAATATGAGAAGCTGCCGATATTTTGCTATAACTGCGGAATTATTGGACATGTACATGAAGATTGCCCTTTGGAGCAGGTGGAAAGGGTAGGCGATGATTGGGTATACAGTCCGGCTCTACGGGCCTCTCCTATGAAACAGAAAAGCTTTGTTTATAGATGGAGATCAAAAAACAGTAGTGGAGAAAAGGAAAGAGAAAACTCCTCGAATAACTCTGTCCAGTCCAGGAGGAGAGCAATAAGAGATGACACGGGGGAAAATGAACAAGCAGATAGTTGGGAGAAGTTTTCGGATTGTTCAAGGAACGAATTTGATTGGGGAAGAAAAGAAAGGCAGATAGAAACGGCGAAGGGGAAACTGGTTGCTCCGAATAAGGATGATATGGATCAAATCTTAGCTCTAAAATCAGCGGGGAATGAGGAGTAGTAGATAGATGTAAGGGATAAAGTGGAGGCCTGTCAAGAGCAAGAGCAGGATGGTTCTACGGGTAAAACTCTAAAGCAGATTAAGAAGGTGGCAAGGAATAAAGGGGGCTGTTTTAAGAGGATACTAAGGGAAAAGGGTAGGGCCGTGTCTGAAGGTCAGGAGTTTTTAAAAATAAATGAAGGTGAAGGAGACTATGGAAGGAAGAGGCGTGCGGAGACGATGGATATGGATATAGATATTGAAACTAATATGAAGAAAAAGCATGTAATCTCTTTAGACCAGAGGGTGGTGACCGAATATCGGTCCCACCCTTCGCAATGAAGATTTTAAGTTGGAATGTCCAAGGTTTGGGTAACCCTTGGACATTCCGAGCCCTCCTGAAGATGGTGAGGGATAATTACCCAGCAATCTTCTTCCTTATGGAAACTAGATTAAGGAGAGAGGATTGTCAGAGTTTACAATTGGCCCTGAAAGACTACAATTTATTTATTGTTGATGCGAAGGGAATGAGTGGAGGAGTAATTCTCGGTTGGAAGAAAGATCTGATAGTGGAGATTAATAGATTTTCGGCTAACTGCATTTATTTTTATGTGAAGAATGAGGAAACTATTGTGTGGCGTGGTTTGGGTGTGTACGAATGGCCGGAAAAGAAAAACAAAAAAAGGACCTGGGATCTTATCAGATTTTTCTACAGACAAGATGGGTATCCATGGACATGTTTTGGGGATTTTAACTAAGTGCTATTCCAATCAGAAAAAAAGGAGGAAGGTTGAAAGGGGTAGCAGAGATGAATGCCTTCCATGATTGTATGGAGGAGTGTCAACTAGGTGATATCGAGTCGATAAACGGGATATTCACATGGTATAATCGCAGGAAAGGGAGTAAGGCAATATGGGAAAGGCTTGATAGGTTCCTGGTTAATGATGGATGGAGGGGTATCTTTCCAAATTCAAAGGTGATGTGTTTACCAAGGTTGGCATCAGACCATTCTCCCATCTTACTGGTTACTGATTGGGGATGCTGGGAACAAGGTAAAAAAAAGAGAGTTTTCAGATTTGAGGCGGCAGGGTTAAGAGATGAGAATTGTAAGGAGGTGATAAGGAATGCGTGGTGTAAAGTAGGGACAAAGGAGGAGGTAATGACAAAGATTTCAAGTTGTGCAAAGGCTCTGCAAAATTGGAATTACTCCTCTTTTGGAAATATAAAGGTAAAGTTAAAACAGTTGCAACAAGAACTGTTAAAATTGCAATGTAGAGCGGAGGAAAAAGATAAGGAAAGAGAGGAGTCCTTAACGAAGCAAATCTCTGAATTTATGGAAAGGGAAGAAATAATGTGGAAACAAAGATCGAGAATGGACTGGCTAAAGGCAGGGGATAGAAACACTAGTTTTTTTCATGCGAAATGCTCAGCCAGGAAAAGGAATAATATGTTATGCCGATTGATGAATGATGATGGCAAATGGGAGGAGGAAGAAGATGGTATAGCACAGTTGGTCTCCAAATTCTTCGAAGACTTATTCAGAAGCAATAACCCGCAGAATGTTGAAGATTTTGCTTAGGCCATAGACTCAGAGCTTACATTGGAACAAAAAGCGATGTTGGAGGAGCCGTTTACAACGAAAGAGATAGTCAATGCTCTTGCACAAATTGATCCCCAAAAAGCTCCTGGACCGGATGGTATGTCTTCAAAATTTTACTATTATGCATGGGGAATTGTAAAAGATAATGTGTGTGCTTTTATCCTCAATATTTTGAATTCTGGGATTATGCCCTAAAATTTAAATCACACTTGGGTTACTCTAATCCCAAAAGTTAAAAAGCCGTCTGCTGTTAAAGACCTTCGACCTATTTCTTTATGTAATGTGTTATACAAAGTAGTGTCGAACGTTTTGGCAAATAGGCTCAAACTAGTGCTATCTGACCTTGTGCATGAGACTCAGTCAGCTTTTGTGCCGGGTAGATTGATTACTGATAATGTCATTACTGCATTTGAAGCTTTCCATACTATGAAGGCTAGGATGAAATCAGTTGATGGTAGTTTTGCATTAAAACTTGATATGAGTAAAGCCTATGATAGAGTGCAATGGGCTTTCCTCAGGCAGGTTTTGCAAAAAATGAACTTTCCCAATCATTTTATCAAATTGATCATGATGTGTGTGTCGACAACCTCTTTTTCTTTCCTGATTAATGGCCAACCTAGGGGTTTTATAAGGCCCTTGAGAGGATTGAGACAAGGAGATCCTATATCTCCATACTTATTTATTCTTTGTGCTGAAGGCTTATCCGCCAATATCAGGAGGGCTGAAAGGGAGGGCTTAATATAGGGTTTCAAAGTATGTAGAGGGGCTCCATGCTTAACGCACTTATTTTTTGCTGATGACTCTATCCTCTTTGGTAAAGCAAGCTTGAATGAAGTAGTTAACCTTAAGGGGATTTTGGATGCATACTCTAGAGCATCTGGACAGCAGATTAACTTGGAGAAATCTGAAATTTTCTTCAGTACGGGTATTAACCCGATTACTAAGTCCTGTATACTGTCGGTAATGGGTGTTCAGGAGACAGGGTCTTTTCCTAAATATTTGGGGCTTCCAACCATTGTTGGAAGATCAAAGAAGGAGATTTTCCTGAACGTAAGGGAAAGAGTGCTCAAGAAAGTAAGAGGGTGGGATGAAAAATTCTTATCGTCGGCGGGAAGGGAGATTATGATTAAATCCATTTTACAAGCCATTCCTAGTTATGTTATGTCCTGTTTTCTGATTCCGGATTCTCTATGCCAGGATATCCAAAGACAGATCAGCAGATTTTGGTGGGGAGCAAAAGAGGGAAAAAGGCCGATTCATTGGCTCTCCTAGGAAGCTCTATGTCAAACAAAGAAGGATGGGGGCCTCGGATTCAGGTGGTTGAAGTCTTTTAACTTAGCTTTACTTGCAAAACAATGTTGGCATTTGCTAACGTGTCAAAATTCACTTATGGCAAAGGTAGTGGAGGCGAAATACTACCCGAATAATAGTCTGTTCTGTGCAAGACCTGTAGGTAAGACTAGTTACTTCTGGAGGGGAATTTTGAAGGCCAGGAAGATAATAGAGCAAGGGCTTTTTTGGAGGGTGGGCGATGGTGAAAAAAATTAGAATATGGGAGGACAAATGGGTGCCTAGTTTAAACTGGCATAGGCCGTTACTCTCCCTGGTTGATTCTCGGTCGATGTTTGTTAAAGATTTAATGAATGATGAAAGAACAGGGTGGAATAGGGACCTAATTTTTCAGACTTTTTGTCGGGATGAAGCAGAAGCTATCGAGAAAATAAAAATCAGCCCTAGAAGACCTGCAGACCAGTTTTTTTGGTTCTACTCTAGAAAGGGGAACTACAGTGTTAAAAGTGGGTATCACCTTGCAGGAGAAGGGAGAAGAACGGAGCAGAACAGAGCTTCAGGTTCAGGGTATGGTGGATCACTGTGGAACCGATGCTGGAATCTGAATCTGCCACCCAAGGTACTACATTTCTGTTGGAAATTAATAAAAGGAATACTACCATGCTTCTCAAACCTGTGTAAGAAGGGAATCGAGGTGGAAAACAGATGTATGTTGTGTAACACATGGAATGAGATTTGAACCATATCTTCCGGTACTGCCCGAGCACAAAACAGGTATGGATGAAGAGCTCAATTCCGTACAGATTGGACAAGCTAAGGGAGTTGCCTTTTGAAGAATGGATAAGGTGGATCTTTGATAATTTGCAGCAAGAAGAAATTAGGTGGGTAATAGTTACTTGTTGGTTACTATGGTTTAATCGAAACAACTTTGTACACGGAAAAGACCTATTGAGTCCGGATGTATTATTTAAGAAGGTAAGTACGGTTTTAGATGAATGGAAGGTTTCAGAAAGTAGCAGGAAAATGGGGGAGTGCATAAGCTTAAAGAACAGATGCTGTATTGAAACTGGGATAAGGAAATGGTCTGCACCAGCTCCAGGAATTATCAAGATAAACTGTGATGCTACTTGGGCTGATAATGGAAGGGCTTGCAGTGCTGGGATCGTGGCAAGAGACTCGACTGGCAGAATCGTATTTTCGGCAGGGTGGCCATTGCCGGCGTATGGATCGGTGGAAGAGGCTGAGTTGCTGGCGATTAACAAAAGTCTGTTACTTGCAATGAATTTCAAGCTCAAACAAATAATGGTGGAGTCTGATGCAAAGGTGGTAACTGATGTGCTAGAGTCCAAGAAACTTCCTTTTTCTTCTCTCCTTTTCTTGTATGAAGATGTTGTAATCCTAAGTTCAAAATTTAATGTGTGTACTTTCATATATGTGGGGAGGGAAGGAAATATGGTGGCTCATAACTTAGCTGGTTGGGCAAAGGATTTATCCTGTCCAGTAGTATTGAAAGATGATTGGCCTAGCTGTTGTTGGATTGCTATATCTGCAGATGTATCCTCTTTGTTGAGTTAATGGATTTATGCTTGATGTTTTCTCAAAAAAAAAATGTTGATTGTAATGTTTACAGCTCCATAGGAAGCAAGCTTCCCTCTCCAAAATGGACCCCTAAATTATAATGGCAGTGATTAACCAAAACTTGCCTAATTCCTTCGCTTGCCCATCTCTCCTACTTATAACAAACCTTCCTGCCCTCTATGACAACTCATAAAAAACTGATATTGCTATGTAATTTAAAGTTTTCTTTTGATTGCATCATTATAATGTTCAAAATTGATTCAATTTGAATTCAGTATTTGCTTTATTCTGGGGTTTAATGTTAATAAACTTTTGAAGTGTTCACTCTAACAGTTAGTAAATATTGGTGTTCTATGACTTCAGAACTTATTTCTAGACATCATGCATATGACTGTGCTGATGATACCGTAATTAACTGTGCTATGGAGTTGGAGGAAATGCAATCCAGTTTTCTTTGAGGTGAGTGATATCTTGTTTATATATATTCTCAACTTCTCTGTAATTTTTTTCAGTTTCTGGGTTTTCATCTGATTATCGTTTATTCCATTCCTTTGTTATTGCAAATCTTTAAAGAAACTAGTGTTTCTTCCATTTTCTGATAAATAATAATCTAACAGTTGTCAATGCCTTGTGGGAAATTTGATATTGTTTCTTAATATTGTCCACCATGGCTCTTGTTTCTTAATTTGTGCATGTTCTGTTCGAACAATAAATATTTATAATTTCTCATTTTAGGCTAGCATGTTAATATTATAGTATTATTATAGAAAGACTATAATGTTATAATTTCTCGTTTTGGGTCCATAGCAGGTTAATATTTATAGAAAGACAATAATGTGTAATCTGCTTTATATTCATTTTGAGTTTGTAGCTTCTTATTCAGGCTGTAGCTATAATTTTAGAAATTATTTGAATATTCAGCATTAGGGTTGATTTAAATTTGCTTGCTATTCTTGATTAATTTTATACTATTAATGTTTGAAATTTTAGGAAAGAACAATCCAATACTTAACTGAACTTGGACATAGCCATGTGCTAGTTTCTCATTTCCTCGTTATTTAATAAGTAAAATTTTTTTCTTTTGTTCTAATCTTTTCTTTGACTTGTTAGGAAAGAAAAATCTTTTTCTTTTGCTTATTATATTATCGAATTTGCATTAGTCAATCTTATTATATCTTTAAAAATGGAATTGATATTTCTATTTTGCATTGAATCGTATCAATATAGGTCATATAAAAGCTAATTACACATGTGTTTTCCTATGAAAGTGAAACTGGGGAGTTGAATGTTAAATCTTAAAGAAATTTTGTCTCTACTTTGGCTTATCCCTTCTCTCTATGTTCATATAAGTGGCTGCAGATGTATAATTCCAATGAATTTTTATTTGGATGGGAGCTTATATACCTGGTAGTTCTACAGAAGATAGATCTTTTAGCATCCCATTTTATTTGTACTATTCATAGGGCCCAGAGAAGTGTCAAAGTTAACTATTATTTTTGTCTTTAAATGTGCTATCTTGCTTTTTGAAGTGTTATCCCCCTTCGGTTATCGGGTTGTTATTGCTGAAAGGATTTTGTCAATAATGTATTTTGTCTCTCTACTACTGTAAGACTTGTAGTGTCAATGCTTTGGCCATGTGATGCCATGTTAGTTATGCTTCGATACTCCCTAATAACTATAACAGACATTTGCTTTTGGCACTATTAGATATAATGGTTATGCTTCAATTTACATGTATAAATCTGGCTTGAAATTTTTTTTCAGTATTTTATTTTTTGAGTGCAGATCGTTGAGAAGACTTAGGACAAAGGCAAGAGCTGTTGAGTCTGATACGCTTGATGATGACTTGGTGAATGCTTGGGCTACACTATTATTAATGCACTGTTATTAATTAGTCTCTGGATTACTATTTCTTATTGTCATTTGCATTTGTTTAATTGATGTTGTCTATTATTCTGTTCTTGGATTGAATTGTCTTATTTATGTCTTATTGAGTATTGATTTCAACGTTCAATTTGTTATAGGAAGAGACTTCTCTGATGAAGATGAAGAGGTAGATCAGTGAAGCAG
>CAOJCR011816068.1:0-11548 GCA_948330485.1 Euphorbia neoarborescens | reverse complement strand
AAGAATATAAGGCCTGGCTTGAGGGGATTAGAGTCCTACCTATCCGAGAAGAGAGGGCTAGTTTTTATTCTGAATTTGAAAAATGATCATTGTATCCTCCTAAATGAATTTGGATATATGTCATTTTGTTTCACTGTATGATACTCTGTTTGTTCACTTATGAATGCCAGTTATAAAGTATCAATGTTACATAATTATAACGCCTTTGTTTGAACATGCTTCGATAGTTTGCCATGCAATACCATGTCGAATATTGTGTTATCAAATGAATGCCTTATTATATGCCATGTCCACATTTCCATGATTACACCATACACAAAACACCAAAATCATGATGTGTAGTGTCACACACTTCAACATCCGTACACATAAATTCTGTGAACGAGCGACACTCCGCTCAGAATGCATTATTATACACTTTTTTCATGATGTATAGTGTCATGTACTTCAACGTCCGTACATGCAAATTTCGTGAACGAGCGACACTCCGCTCAGATTGCATTATCATCCACTTTTTTCATGATGTGTACTGTCACGCACTTCAATAGCCATACACGTGAATTCAACGAACGAGCGACACTCTGCTCAAAATGCATTATCATTCACTTTTTTCATGATATGTAGTGTCATGCACTTCAACATCCTTACACGTAAATTTTGTGAACGAGCGACACTCCGCTCAGAATGCATTATCATTCACTTTTTTCATGATGTTTAGTGTCATGCACTTCAACATCCATACACGTAAATTCCATAAACGAGCGACACTCTGCTCAGAACGCATTATCATTCACCTTTCTTCACGATGTGTAGTGTCACGCACTTCAGCATCTGTACACGTGAATTCTACGAATGAGTGCCATACCACTCAGAATGCATTACCGTTCACCAAATTTCACTATATGTACTGTCACGCTCTTCAACATGTCATACACGCAAATTCTATGTACCCTCATATCTCATATGAATGAGTGCCATGCCACTCAAAATGCCACGCCATTCATTTAACGCATAATGTCCAATCTATACAGACAAAAGCCGTACTGCTCATAATAACACATTCTGTGGTGCGGAATGCCACAGCACTCATAATGTCGTATCATTTCACAATCATTGCATTCATCTTTCACCCCATCCGAGCATAAACATACCCAAAGCATACCTATGCATCCATCTAACCCCCTTTGTGATTTCAGGGATACCACTACTTGGAAAAGAAGGGGTGGTAGACTAGCGAGAGTTGATTCTAAATCTGACAGAACAGTCCAAGTGCAAACAGAAAAGGGGGATCCGACTGAAAGCAATAGGATTCCGAGTGCTGACATTCTAGCAACTGCTCTTATGGGGAATGATCAGTTCAAGAACTTTCTGCTAACTGCGATCCAGACTGCTAAAGACGCCAGAGAACCGATTAATAGGCCTGCCACTCCTGAGGTCGAAAGGGTACAGCCTTGTTGATCAGGGTTTAGAAGAATCGACAGCTGGCGCTGTTAAGATTGATTGACAGTCGAGACAGAATCATACTAAAACTAAAACCGAGAAGAGGTTAGCTGAGAAGTGTTTAGAGGTGGAAGCTGTGCTATCTAAGTTCAAGGAAATGGCACAAGTTGGGGGCATCAATAGCTCCATAGAGAAAGAAGCTGTAGAAACGGGACCAGATCTGCTCTCTCCTAACTTTCGTATGCCTACCCTTCCTCCATATAAGGGGATAGGCCCGTCGAAAGTTAATGTAGAGAGCTACTATAATGTAATGAGGATGCGAGGCCTCACTGGTAATTAGATGGCCAGCTTTTTCCCGTGCACTTTGGAAGGAGCAGCAACAGAATGGCTCAGTGTACAATCAAGAAAAGTCAGGTCTAGTTGGGACACTTTGTCGAGTGATTTTGTTGAACACTATGGGTATAATACAAAGACTAAAACTAATCTGCAAGACCTCGAGGCTGTCAGGCAAAAGCTTAAAGAGAACTTCCAAAAGTATTATGAGCGGTGGATGGCCACCCAAGTGCTGCTAGCTAAGAATCCCAGTAGTGATGAGATGTTCGTGAAACTTATTGATGGCGTCTTGCTATTATATAAGGAAAAGATGGAACTGGATGATTATGAGAGGTTGGAGGACGTCTACAAGAAGGCCAAGAAGATTGAGCGCCAAGCTGAGGTAAAGAAAAGTGAAGAAAGGTCTGCTCCGGCCTACAGAAGCAATTATCAGTCAGGGCAGAGAGACAGTTATACAGCTACCAACTCTTTAGGGGTAAAGAACAAGCAGGCTTCGGCTAGCAACCCAGTCTAATCAGTCCAGCCTATCAAAATAGCTGCAGTCAATCAGGGGCAGCAAGGTTAGATGATATTTGGGGCCTAGAGACCGGCAATGCAAACAACTACTGTGCCTACCCCGTAGACAGAATCATTGGTAAGGATCTTTGCTAAATGCAGAAAGTTGGGGCTTCTCCAAAGATTGAGTCCGTATGTCACGCCAGCAGAGGCCGATAAAGATAATTTCTGTGTATACCACGTGATGAAGGGGCACCATACTCACGGGTGCCAGAGTTTGAAGGCAGACACTCAGCAGTTGGTAAAGGATGGCAAGATTCAGGAACCTCTTCCAGCGCTAAGTTTTCAGAACAATCCATTGCCTAACTTTGGGGGCAAGTCAATATGGTTCAGTTAGGAATTCTAGAAAATTTTGTGTTCACACAGATTGCCAGTGCCAACCCAGACGTGCCAAGGACTCCTCCGTCACCAAGTGGGGAAGGGAGTAATAACTCTGTGAGGTTTGGGTTGATGAAGGGGAAAGAGGGTCCCATAGATCTGAATTCTGTGGAGCTAGATGATGATGATGAGATCATTCCTACCGAGCTTGAGCTGGCATATGTTGTTGAAACTAAAAGGGGCAGATATATCATCGAGGGGGTCACATCCACCATATCACTCGTAGTGGTAGAATTTATCATCCCCCAGCTCAGGTCTAGCCAACTGTAGCGCCTCAAGCACCTGTTCCTCTATCGATTATAGTTCCTGCAAGGGAAAAACCTATCATTGAACAACTCAGAAGCATTCCAGCAAAGACCAGTGTTTGGGAGTTGTTGGTTGAATCAAAGGCACACCGCGAAGCCGTGGTAAGAAGGCTTATAGAAATTGAAGTTATCCCAACCGTTTCCCCTCAAGAAGTCTGTTATTTAGTAGTGGCGCTGGCCCAAAAATTGAGAATCAGGCAAGAAATAACTTTGATGAATCAGACCTTCCTCTCGAAGGCATCAATCGTAAAAAACTGTTGTATCTGAAGGTGAAGATTCTAGATTGCTTTATACCGTATATTATGGTAGATGACGGCTCTGCACTGAATATCTGTCCAGCTTTAATACTTCCCCGCTTGGGTATGTCAGTAGAAGCTCTATTCTAATCACATATCATGATCCATACTTATGATGATTCAAGGAGAAGGGTCATCGGAACTTTCTAAGATGAAGTTGGAATTAGAGAGATAAGCTCCAAGGTTGAATTTACAGTGATTGATATACATGTCACCTTCTCCTTGCTTTTGGGAAGACCCTGGTTCCACCCTCTGGGGGAAGTCCTTCCACTCTACACCAGAAAGTAAAAATACCCTTCAGAGGTGGAATTGTGACTCCAGAAGTGGATCAACCATCTATGGTGGCCTCACTAAGTGCAATCGAACAACCGATGATGGGATTACAAGTAGCCATTGTCTCTTACCAGAATATACCACTTTCAAAGTTCCCAAGGTGGGTCTACAGATATATGGTAAAGAACAACTTTGAGCCGAGCAAAAGTTTAGGCATAAACTCGCAAGGGATGAGCGAGTTTAACATCAATATAGCTAATCTGAATCCCAAAGGCTTAGGGTATGAAGAAGGTTTTGCCTCTGATCTTCAAGGAGGAAATGCTATGAATTATTTCGTCAGAACCATTAAACAGCCATATGATAGGTGTCCTGAGCCCGTCAATAAAACAGTGCTAGGATTTTATATCTTTACCGATGCTGTGGAATTTTCTGGCTATAGAAAAGGCTCGACTTTGAAGATGCTTCTCCCCAAGGAGGCGATAAAAGCTCCAACATTTGGCATGGTTCAGAAGGAGAAAGGGATCGTGATTTGTGAAGGTGATGAAGCTGCGTCGTAAAAGAAGATAAAGGTTATGGACTATAAAGATGACGAGATTATCACTCTAGATGAAGACAAGGCCATCGACGAGATATCAAAAGAATTATCTATTCTCGTGAAAGAAAAGCTCGTTGTTCATTCTGAGAAAATCACTTCTGACAAAGGACGAGTCTGCGCCATTGAGAAAGCAATGAAAGAACTAGAGAAAATGCTCAAGAAGGGCAAGACTGTTGTTAAGAAGAATGAAGTTCTGGTGGAAGCTTCTGACTAGGAAGCTACCGACAAAGATGTTATTGATCAAGCCTCTCTGCCTGTGGAGGAGGAAAACTGCCTTGTAACTATCTCTTCTATTTATGATGTGAACAATTGCGCCTTTAAGGCTTTTAATGAGATGGAACCTAACTTTGCTTACTTGTGTGATGTTTTCCCTGATGATTCTGTGCATACATACAAGCATTCATTTAATGTTTTTAGTATTCATGACACCCCATTGCATTAGATAAATCTAGGAACAGATGATGACCCAAAGATGGTATCCATTGCGAAGGACCTCTTACCCACGGAGCGGAGGGAGTTGATTCGAGTTCTGGAGAGATATATAAGGGCATTTGCTTGGACTTATGAAGACATGCCAGGGGTTGACAGGGCAATAACAGAGCACTGGATCCCTACAGATCCCAAGATCAAGCCGATAAAGCAGAAATTGAGAAGGATGAGGCCGGAATGGCTGAGAAGGTCAAGGAAGAAGTGGCTAAGTAGATCTGGCTAAGTTCCTTAAAGTGGTCGACTATCCAGAATGGTTGGCAAATATTGTGTCGGTCACCAAGAAAGATTGTCGGGTCAGGGTGTGTGTTAAATACCGAGATCTGAATAAGGCTTCACTAAAAGACGACTCCCCTTACCACATATTGCTATTTTGGTTGACAGTGCTGCTAGAGCATCTATGTATTCCTTCATGGATGGGTTCTCTGGGTACAATCAAATTCTGATGAATGTGGTTGACCAAGTAAAGATAGCTTTCATCACAGAATGGGGCACTTACTACTACAGGGTCATGCCATTTGGGTTAAAGAATACAGGAGCCACCTATCAAAGAGCCGTCACAACACTGCTTCATGATATGATCCACAAAGAGGTTGAAGTGTATGTAGACAACATGCTGGTCAAAACAATAAATAGAGAAGATCATTCGGCCATCTTAGACAGGTTCATGACCAGGATTGAGAGGTACAATCTCAGGCTCAATTTGAAGAAGTGTGTGTTCGGTCTGACTTTCAGGAAGCTACTAGGGCACATAGTTAGTCAGAGGGGGATTGAGATGAATCCAGATAAAATCAGAGCAATCCGAGATATGCCTGTTCCTAAGATAGAAAAAGAAGTAAGGTTGTTTCTGGGATCATTACAGTATGTTAGTTGGTTCATAGCAAGGTTGACGATGGTTTGCAAACCAATCTTTAAGCTTCTCAGAAAGCAATAGCGGGTAGAATGGAATGATCAATGTCAAGTTGACTTTGAGAGAATTAAGAAGTATCTACTAAACTCACCAGTGTTGAGACCTCCTACACCCGGGAAACCCCTAACTCTGTACCTGGCCATTAAAGATGCGGTTGTAGGTGCAATACTTGTGCAAGAGAGGGAGGACAAGAGGGAATACCCCATCTACTACCTGAGTAAGAAACTGCTGGAGTACGAGGTTAAGTATACCATTGTGGAAAAAACTTGTGTCGCGATGGTGTGGCTGACTAAGAAGCTCCGACACTGTTTTCAGTCATACAATATCCAAGTTATAGCCAAGATCGACCGTATGAGGTATCTTTTCCAAACCCCGATCCTCATCGAAAAATTATCCAGATGGTTGTTATTGCTGTCAGAATTCAATGTGGAGTACGTAACTGAGAAGGTGATCAAAGGAATACAGAGGATATAGAGTTCCCAGATGGATAGCTAATAGTAGTTGAAGCCGAACTAGAGACATGGACTATTTTCTTTGACATGGCAGTTAACAGAGGAGGAGCAAGGCTCGGGGTAGTTATTGTGACACCTCAGAACGAGATCATTCCACTTTCTAAACAGCTAGATTTCTTCATGAATAACAATGGGGCAGAGTACGAAGCATGTTTGTTTGGATTGGATTCTCTCTTAGGGGCAAGAGAAGCTTTGGTGATTGGTGACTCAGTCTTAGTCATTCTGTAAGCCAGCGGGGATTGGGAAATCAAAGAAGAAACTTTTCAGCCTTACTTGGAAGCAGTTCAAGAAAAGGCTGATACTTTTTGTAAGTGTGAATTCAAACATGAGCCTAGAGAAGAGAATCAAATGGTCAATGCTCTGGCAACACTGTCCTCTATATGGGAAGGTCCTCAGTCACAACCCATCCATCCTCTGATCCTGGAAACCTCCAAGACTCTATTCTACCAGAAACTGACAGAATCAGTTATAGTAACCGACCAGGGTCTATGGTATTCAGACATCGTGCAGTTTTTACAAACAGGGCAATGTCTTGAAGGAAATGTGTCATCTGACAGAATCTCCTTACAGAAACTAGCCACTCAGTTCAAGCTATATGAGGGGCAGTTATTCAAGAGAACGGCAGACGGACTACTCCTAAGATGCCTATCAGAAGTAGAAGCGAAACACGTTATGGAACTGGTACACAAAGCGGTGTACGGACCCCACATAAACGGTTTAGCTCTGGCAAAGAAAATTCTGAGGCAAGGGTAGTTTTGGCTCACTTTACAGGCTGAATGTATCAACGAAGTGCGGAAATATCACGAGTGTCAGGAGTATAGGGATCTCGACCATCTTCCGCCTATTGAGATACAAAATCTTGCTACCCCTTGGCCTTTCGCGGTGTGGGGGATCGACATTATAAGAGAGATAAGGCCGCGATTATCAAACAGTTATCGGTTCACTGTGGTGGCAGTCGAATACTTCTCCAAATAGGTAGAGGTTGAATCCTTCAAGGAAGTAACAGCAAAGAAGATAGCTAAGTTTATAGAGAAGGACATTTTTTCCCGGTATGGAATCCCTCATCATGTGGTCACGGATAATGGGGTACAATTTCAGGGGGTTACAGTGCAACTGTTATAAGAAAAGGGCTCCCTACTGGCCACAGGCAAACGGTGCGGTAGAAGAAGCCAATAAGTCTTTGAAAAAGATCCTTGCAAAGATGACAGCCATGTATCGGGATTAGGCAGAGAAGCTATCGCTCGCCTTATGGGGATACAGAACCAGTGTGCAAACCCCCACGGGTGAAACACCTTACTCCCTATTGTACGGAATGGAAGCAGTATTGCCCATTGAAACGGAAGTGAGGTCCTTGAGAATTTCCTTAGAGGCATAGATTCCCGAAGTAGAATGGGCGAGAGCAAAGTATGAACAGTTGGCACTGATTGATGAGAAGCGACTGAAGGCCTTAGATAACTTGCAGATGTACCAGCAATGCATGGCTAGATCCTACAACGCCAAAGTCTGAACTCAGAGCCATCCGCGTAAAGTCGGAGACCTTGTCCTCAAACAGGTAAAGCAGTCACACACCGATCCTAGGGGCAAGTTCAAACCTACATGGGAGGGTCCATTTTCCATAAAGAAGATCCTTCCCAAGGGTGCCATCAAGCTCATGGACATGGACGGTAATGAGTTTGTTCACTCGATCAACCTGGATCGCCTTAAGAGGTACTATATCTGAAGCTTCCCGAGATCGACATGGTAGAGCCAAAATGGAGAAGTACAGTTCTTCAAGACGAATGCCACTTTGCCATCTGTTCCCATTTTTATTTCATCAATAGGTTGACATGTTAGCTAAAAATGTTAAAATGATTGTTTGTACAAATGAACAGATACATCAATTTTAAAACATCCTTTTAAGCGAAGCATTCAAAAGCTTATTGTGCATAATTGTACATATCGTTTATTTTTTACATTCTTACAATGACATATTTGTCTACTCCTATCCACTTGCATCACTATTCAAAAAAAAGTCCACTGAAGTGAAAACCAAAAAATGGCGCTTCAGTAAAAAAGTTAGGACGATACGCTCGTCGGAGTAAAAATCGGGGCATCCTGGCGCTCCGGTTAAAAATTAAAGCATCTTACTAGGGCAAAAATCGGGCAACCCCCGGTGGTCCAGACAAAAATTAGACCACTTTAAATCATTGTTATCATACCAGGGGCACACTTAAAGGAAGAATCTTTTCAGGATTGACCCAGAAGGCTCGAGTCCCCCATTTCTTCTGGCAGGACCTCACGCCTTCCTAACAAATTACAATGCGGCTCAGCAGACGCCCTGAAGGGATATTTTCACATTCATTTGCATTAGCACTCATGCATAAACGTACACAAAACACTTTATCATTCATCAATCTCATGCATTTAATATGTCATACACATGAATTCCGCGAACGAGTGATACAACGCTCAGAATGCATTATCATTCAATAATTTCATGCATTGAATATATCTTACATGTGAATTCCACGAACGAGCGACACTCCGCTCAGAATGCATCATCTTTCATCAATTTTGCGCATTTTAATATGACGCATATGTGACTTCTATGAATAAGTGACACAACCGCTCAGAATACGTTGCCATTCACTAAATCACGATATGTAGTGTCACACACTTCAACATTTCATACACGCATCACACTCTTAAAGTCGTGCATCATGTTCAAGCAATCATACACCGTTTTCATTTCTTGATCGAAGGGGCAAATATTTTTGTTTCAAAATTAATCGATCAAGAAACAAAAACTAACCGAACTTATCCAAGCACTGCATCTAGGGGTAGGTACCTCGAAGAGCATGCCATTTGGTCGCTCCAACACCCAATAACTTTTGCCGCTACGGACTTTAGGATCCCCAGCGGACTTCAAAGTTCATGACGCCAGCAAGAAAATCCCCAGTGGATCAAATCTAGAAGATCTCATATTCAGGTAAGTATTCCCCATACTCACTATCATGTTCCTGCATTCAGAAGATGAATTCAATCACATGCGGGGCAACTGTGAGCATAGAACTTTTCCCTAGAGCGGTGATGAAACCAGCTTCCATCGATACCCCCCGTAAGTTTTCGTATCCGCGTGTAATGGCCTGAGAACGTCGGCATCATCACGATCATGACCTGAACCAAATGTTTATCAAGAAATTTTGATGAACCAAACTCCACAAAACACGTATAAAGTAAAGCCCATACCCCCCTTGTCAACCTAACCAAAAGGCCCTTAGGCCCATAACCCAACACATCCCAACTCTCTTTTATTTCTTTCTAATTTAATTTAACCCTTTAAGATGCTCTTTGGGCCAAAATATAATTCAAATTGGCTTTAAAAGAAAGAGGAAAAAAGGAAGTAGAAGTGATGAGGTAAGCAAGACCAATTCTTTGCACCTAAAAGGAAATACAAAGAAGAAAAAGAGAGGGGTTTGTCTTACCAAATCAAGGGGGCCATCTTTTGAATTAAAGGAGGCAAATTGGCTGTTGTTTTTGGCCCTCAATCCACGTGATTTCTAGCCATAACACACCACTAAAAACATTCAGCCACCTCCCATTTTCACACAACAACACACTCATTTTCTTCTCCAACTTCAAGCTTGAACCTTAGAGCTCTCTCTCTCATCACTCTCAACTTTTCTCTAACTCTAGCTCTTCTTCTTCTTCTTCTCAAGAGACCCACGAATTCCAGCTATCTCTCCCCCCTTTCTTATTGCTCATCTTCTCTATTACCACCTTCTCGCAATACCATAACCTTCTATTAACACCCCGACTTCTACTTCTTCTTCTTCTACACTTCTCTTCACTTTCAAACTTCCAAATCCACTCAAAACCCCAAGGAACTCCAAGAACAAGAGTTTTAATCCATAAAACTCCCGTTCTAAGAGCCTTTACAAGCAAAAATCAACACTTTCGATAAAAATGTGTACTTGGTTTGGGTATTGCTCGCGAAAAGGATGTTTGGTACACTTTCGGGTTTCTCGGCCAAAACAAGGAAAGCACGCTACAAGGGTAACTTTTTTTTAGCTTTAACTTTTCTTTACATGGTTATCTCCTTGTCATGCATGCTGGGATGCAGTTTTTCTGAGTTTTACTACGTAAAGTATGATTTTTAAACCAAAAATAAGTTCTTTGGTCGGTGACACAAAAATATCACGGAGAATGGGTAATAATACTATAAAAATACCTCTTTTATCATGTCCCTAGACTTTACTTCATACCCCAACTGATTTGGAGTATCTCAGGATCTAAGATAAGCAAAAATGTCTTTAAAACGGACGAAAATAGGTTTTAACAACTTAAATTGGCTTTTGAGTTAAGGGTTGTGTAAAGGTTGCATTTTTGCAGAAAATGTCACTCTAAGTGCGTTAAAAATTCTAAATATTTGAGTTCTGGGATTCCTGGGGTGTTCCCGTGGTCCCGACCAAAGTTAAAATGGGTAAAAAAAGAACAAATTTGGAAGACAGTGATGTAACAAGCCGTGTTGGCCTCAACACGTCGGTATGTTGCAGTTTTGTCACTTGTTTTTTGCAATTTCTGCTTCCAGCACGCCGTGTTGGAACCCAATAAGCCATGTTGCATGGCCAACATACCGTGTTGGGGCCAATACGTCGGCGTATTGGCCCTTTGTCAACCTGGAAAAATTTTCTTTTTTCTTAATAGGGCGTGCTGACCCTGTAGCACGACGTGTTGCATTTTTTATTCATGAAAAAAATTTCTTTTCTTGTTTTTGCCCCGTACTTAGCTCGGTTTTCATTTTCGACCTTTAAAACTTTGTTTTTCCTAGTATTTTATGCCTAAATATCACTTCTTCATGCATGTTTATCGTATTTTAATTTCGTGAATATTTGTTGCTCGTTATATCCCGATGACGTGCCGATAATTGATACATAATTATTCGCATCTGAGACCTAGTTTTATTTACATGTATGAGCATTTGCATCTAGAAAACCGTGCCGAAAAGCTGGGTTTAAGGCCGCTAAAACCATCCAACGAAAGGATTTAATTCCCGGATTTCAAACCAATTAAATTTGCATGCCTCTTAACTAAAATTGAGCCAAACATTTTCTAAGAATAAATTTCACCGCAACCCATGCGTAACCGAGCCAAAAATGTTTTCGGGCCGTCAAGAGTCCATCTTTTGGCCCAAAATGTTTGATTTGACTACACGAGTCAGATTAAACATCCCCCTTTATACATGACCCCGAGCTATCGTTCTCTCCATTCTTTAACATGTCCATTTCAAGCATGCTTGTGTGCTATGTGTTTATTTTGACGCAATTATGTATGTTTAATATTTATGCATGAATGTAGTCCCTTTCCCAAAAAAATGTATCCCCATAGGTTAGTTTGTGTGAATGTCTTGTAATGTTAATGCGTATTTATTTTTCGCACTTTACTTCATTGCTTTTCTATGTGCACTCACGCTAAACACAAATCTT
>CAOJCR011812332.1:0-10349 GCA_948330485.1 Euphorbia neoarborescens | reverse complement strand
GCCAACCATTTTTATTAGGCGAGTGTAGTAGAAATTCGTCTTATGCAGGATGACCTATGGTTCGATTTCATGGCTGATACAGATGATGGTGGAAATTCATCTTATGCAGTTGTACGGGTTTCTTATTCAGCCTTCCATTAGGCTTCCTGGAAGGGGTCCTATTTCGTTACCGCATGCGAACTTACATCTTATAGGAGGGAACTTGCATAAGTCGTAGCCTATTTACCTATGATTGTTATTACTTGAGTTCTGAGATGATCCGATTGTTATTAGCTAACACAGGAAGCATATATAATGCATTTTAGTAGTCATCAGACATGGACAACGATCTTCCAAATCTTGATATCTCTTGTTATCCTCTTCAAAGCAGTCGGGCTAGCAACCTTTACAACTTTAGTTGTCATTATGCTCACTATGCTATGAAATACTCCACTTACAAAGTTACAACATAAGTTTCAGTCTAGGCTTATGGTTGCTCAAGATGAAATATTAAGGACATGTACTGAGTATCTTGTTAACATGAAGGTTTCGAAATTCTACACATGGGAAACCCATTTCAAGAATGTTATATTGAAAATTTGAGAAACATAGAACATAAATGGTTGTCAGCAAGACAATTTCAAAAAGCATATAATACCTCTCTTTTGGTCTTCCCCACTTATGGCCCATGTTGCTTCCTTCTGTGCTTGCTATGTCCTCAAAATTCCTCTCCATGTTAACAATGTTTTCACTTTGGTTGCAACTCTATGTCTTGTTCAAGGTCTAATTAGAACTATCCTTGATGTTGTTGGAGTTGTTATACAAGCAAATGTTGCCTTTACATGTACTGTAAAGTTCCTTGAGGCACCAGAAATGCAGAATAAAAATTTCCATCAAAAGCGAACATAGAACAGAGATTTCTCTAATTCATTCCAATCGGATGATTTTTTCATGGGAAGAGAATTCATTGAAGCCTACACTAAGATATGTAAATTTGGAGGTTCGACCAAGTAAAACGATTGTTGTGCGTGGAGAAGTTGGCTCTGGAAAATCAACACTTTTAGCAGCAATTCTTGGAGAAATTCCAAATACTTGAGGAACTGTAAGCACCATTGAACTTTTTCTTTCTCCAATTACACCAGATAAATATCACTGTGTAGTTTTACTTTTATAAAGCGTATATTTGTTACTCAAGTTGCTTCTTTTACAAGGAAAACAGAGTAGTAGTTTACTGATAAAGGATCCTGCTTCAATGTTATGAAATGCAGATTCATGTTGGTGGGAAGATAGCCTATGTTTCTCAAACAGCTTGGATACAAACAGTAATAATACAAGAGACATAACGACACACTTGAGAGATGTTTATTGGTAAAGGACCTTGAATTGCTTCCGAATAACGATCTTACTGAAATATGAGAGAGAGAAGTAAATCTGAGTGCTGACCAAAAGCAGCGAATTTAACTTGCCCATGTTCTCTATCAAGATTCTGATATGTATCTCTTGGATGATCCATTCAGTGCCGCTAAAATGCATCATCTATGCTTCCTGTGTTGCGTAAGTTGTAGCCTTTTTACCTGTGTATTATAGTCATTATTGATTGGATTTGAGCTTTAATAGTAATTTTCAGATTTATTGATAGTCCTGGATTCTATAATAATTACTGTGACCTTAACATGGCATTAGTGTTTAATTTGCAACAAAAATTTCCTTGGATTTAATTTATGTTGCAACTTGACTGCCTTGGGTAATACTTAATGGAGAAGAACATCAAAATGAGGAGACAGGTGAAGGAACAATTGTGGCAGGTGGTAAAAAAATTTATGGGAAAGATTTTTGTGCTTTGTTCTACAGTATTGATGAAGTGAAATTGTCAGTTATTAAGCCATTGGGTTATACAGCTTTGTAAGTGGCTATATATTCATTTAAAAGTATAATTGGTTCTCTGTTTTACGTTCTTCATTCTATATGCAGGGGTTTTGATTGATTTGCAGGAGAATTCATTGAAAAAGAATACTTCACTGTCCAATACTGCTTGGAACCACCCTTGTCATACAGATAGAGACGCACTGCAGTAGCAGATGCAGTGTCAATAACATAAATGGAAATGGGAACAAGGTTTGGAGAGCTGAAGAAGTAGTTGCAGGAAATCAAGCTGCAATTGAGGCTCTACAAAAACTCATTACTTTCCCTCTTCTCTATTCACGTGAAGCGAAAAGGATTGGCCATATAGTAACTGATCCAAACACTTTGTCTTCCATTATAATTACATGTTTATTTGGGTTCTGATTTTATTTGGTTAATTTATATTTGTTTATCTTGTTTCAATAGCCAAGAAGTTTGCTTCTGTATGGTCCACCAGGAACTGGGAAGGTATATGTTACATTTTTATTTTCAAAAACTGAAAATTTTTGCCATTGAAAAGGGGTTTCACCTTGAAATTTTGATCTTTTTCTTTTTCCTCTGTTGCATTATTGGCTTTTGTGAGCGGAAAGTCACTGGTAAACCGAATTACCTCAAAGAGTTCTGATTACAAAACTGATCAATAGGTTGCAAAACACAGAATTGTAGAAATCAAAAGGAGAAGATAAAAAAAAGAGACACAAGCATTTTACCCTGGTTCGGCAAGTTGCCTACATCCAACAAGAAGAGTCTTTGTATTGCTTAGTGAAGATTACAAGATTGAGATGATATATTTGTTTGATTACAGATTATTATTTATATAGAAGAAGAAGCTTTCGGTTAGGATAGATTATAGCCGTTAGAGGCTTCAACCGCCATTAACTGATTTTCAACAGCTTCCAACTGACCCATTTCTAACCAACCAATTCTTGTAACCAAACCGATCCTAACCGATTTTTATCTAACTTCTCACATTCTTCCTCCTAGCCAAAAACAGGTAACATGATCTCACTTTACAGCAGAATCTTCTTCAGTTCATGACATTAGCCGGGATATTCTTTGATTCCTAGGCACTTCTTAAGCTTACTTGGATTAATTGGCTTAGTTAATGCATCAGCATAATTTTCAGTTGTACCAACTTTGTCCAGAATGATTTCACCTCTATCAATTATATCCCTCACAAAGTGAAATCGAATGTCAATGTGTTTGCTTCTGTCATGAAACACATGATTCCTGTTTAGAGCTAAAGCACTTGACTATCACTGTAAAGCACATCGTTGTCCACTCTAAACCCCATGCATCTTAGCAAGCTTTTTAACCAGAGTGCTTCTTTAATAGCATTTGTAATTGCCATGCATTCAGCGTCTATTGAGGAAAGAGCTATGACTGACTGAAGACATGACTTCCAGCCGACTGTGTTTCTAAAGACTTTAAACACACAACCAATTTTAGACTTTGTGTGATCCAAGTCAGCTCCATGGTTGGCATCACAGCATTCTTCTATCCTTGGAAGATTATTTCTTTCTGTTTTCCTGAACTCCTAGACATAATTGGATGTACCCTGCAGATACTTCATGACCTATTTAACAAACTGCCAATTTTCAATTTCAGGATTACTCATATACCTGCTGATCATACTGGAAGCATATGCCAAATTGGGTCTTATATAGACCATTGCGTACATTATATTACCTACAGCATTTGCATAAGAAATACCATCCATTCTTAGCTTGTCTGATTCAGTTTTAGGTGCTTGTTGTCTAGAGAATTCAAACTGACTGCCAAAAGGAATGCTAACAGGTTTACTTGTTGTCATGTTGTACTTCTTCAGGAGTTTGTGCACATAGTCACATTGTGACAGTGCCAAGGTATCTCTTGATTTGCTTCTAGTGATATTCATTCCTAAAATCTTACTAGCATGCCCAAGGTCCTTCATATCAAATTCAGCACACAACAAATCTTTAATTTTGTTCACTTCACATAGCATTGTAGAGGCAATCAATATATCATCTACATATAAGAGTAAAAGAACACACATCTCTTTAGACATCCACTTCGAGTACACACAGTTGCCTTCTAGGTTTCTGTCAAAGCCAATGTCCTGCATGTACCTGTCAAACCTTAGATACCACTGTCTAGGTGCTTGTCTTAGTCCATAGAGTGCTTTCTTCAGTAAGCACACTTTCTCTTATGTGCCTTTGCTGACAAAACCTTCCGGTTGTGGCATGTATATTGTCTTATTGAGTTCTCCATGTAGAAACATTGTTCTCACATCCATTTAATCCAAATGCATAGTGGACTGAGTTACAATAAACAATAGGACCCTTATGGATGTGTGTCTTACTACTAGTGAGAATATCTCTGTGAAATCCACCCCTTCAACCTGAGAGTATCCCTTTGCCACCAACCTTGCTTTGTATCTGATCCGTTGACCATCTGTAGTTCCTTCCTTTGTTTTGAATAACCACCTACAGCCAATCAGTTTCTGTTCTCTAGGTTTATCCACCGGTATCTAGGTTTTGTTCTTGATCAGGCTATTCATTTCTTCCTCCATGGCCTCTAGCTAGTGCTTTCTATCTTTAATCTGCAATGCTTCAGTATAGGTCTGAGGTACTGAGTCCCCTTCAAGTAACTCAGCAGCTGTGAGTGCATAACATACTAGGTCTAAGTAACTGTATCTCTCTAGAGGTTTTGTCAACCTCTTTGATTTGTCTCTGTCTAACTGATAGCTCCTTAGACCCTATAAGCTTCTCAGATCCTCTGGATGCTCGGACCCTCTGAGCTTCTCTGATCCTCTGAACTAGTTAGACCCTTCAAACTTCTCAGGTTCTCTGAACTTCTTAGACCCTCTGAGCTCCTCAGTCCTTTTGAAATACTCGGATCCTCTGAACTTCTCAGAACCTCAGAATGCGTTTTAGTCTCCGAAGTTATGGTCTTTGCCTTAGTCTGAATTGCCAGATCAAGCTCCTCAGTAGCCTTCTGAAAATAAATTTTAGCTTCTTTGAACTTCACATACCTGCTGATGAAACTCCTTTCTTGGCCTCCTTCATTAGCCTATAGTTTATAGCCTTTTACTCTTTTTGGGTAACCTATAAATGCACATTTAACAGCCCTTGCCTCCGACTTATCTTTCTTTTGATGACGAAATGCTACGCACCCAAGTATCTTTAGATGGCTTAGATGAGGGGGAGAACCACTTAACTTTTCTTCGGGTGTCTTGAAGCTAATGGATGATGATGGACATTTGTTGATCAAGTAAGATGCAGTGTGCACAGCTTGACTCCCCTTTGGTAAGTTGGCTTCTGACATCATGCATCTGGTTCTCTCAAGTACAGTTCTGTTGAATCTCTCAGCTACACCATTCTGTTGAGGTGTATAGGGAACAGTAAGGTGTCTCATGATTTCCTGATTGCAAAACGAATTGAATTCCTCTTTTACAAACTCTAATCCATTGTTTGTCCTCAGCTTCTTCAGTTCTTTGAAGTTTGCACCTTAACAAGATGCTTCCATCCCTTGAAAGCATGAAATGTTTGGTCTTTGGATTTGAGAACAAAGATCAAGATTTTTCTTGAGAAGTCATCTGTCAGGGATAGGAAATATTTGCCACCTTCTATGGTCATATTTCTTGATGGACCCTATAGGTCAGCATGAACATAATCCAAAATTACTGATGAAGTTGCAGATGATCTACTAAATTGAGTCTTGTTGATTTTCCTAGGCACACTGATTACAGAACTCTAGCTTATCGGGGTTTGGACAGTCAAGAAGACCTTGCTTACTAAACTCAGTCATCCCTTGTGCACTGATATGTCCCAGCCTCTTGTGCCAGACTTTTTCACTGAGGTTTGTTGAACTGACTGCTACTGTGCCTGTAATTGTGTATCCATCTAGAGAATATATCCCTCGATAGAGATGTCCAGTCATTATGCACATGCTTCCTCTAAAAGACTAATCTGGTATTTGCATTTATCATAATTTTATAATTGTTTTTAGCAAGAGATAGCTTGGAAATAAGATTCTTTGTTATTTGTGGAATACATTCGACATTGGTTAGCGTTACAGTGTTCCCTTGTAACATCTGCAATGTAATCTTTCCATATCCCACAATCTTGTATGACTTACTATCACCGAGCAATACATGACCACATTCAGTTTCCTCCATATCAGTGAGCCAATCTTTCCAATGTGTGATATGGAAGGTTGAACCACTGTCAAGTATCCACTGATTATGATTAGTAACATCTGAGAGCCACATTTGCTGCTCCAACCTGTTGGTTTCTAGGCTGATGATTTGCTCTTCCCTTCCTGGGACAGTTCCGTTTGAAATGCCCTTCCTCATGATAGATGAAGCATCTGAGTGTCTTCAGATCTTTTTGATTTGAGCGTGACTTCCCTTTCCATTTGTCAGACTGTTTTGATGATTGTCTTAGCCTATACCCCTTCTTCTTACCCTTTCCCTTCACCATGAGCATCTCTCCTGCAACCTTCTCCTCTGTCTTGTTCCCGGAGTCAAATGTCCTCATGGAACTGACCACATCATCCAAGGTTAAAGAGGTCCTACCACATGTCAATCCAGTTTGAAGGTCTTTGTATTTCTCTGGTAATGAATTCAGAAGAATGATGGCTTTATACTCGTCAGTGATCTTCTCTATATCCACTGATTTTAGGGCCAAAGAGATCTTCTTGAATTCATCCAAATTGACTTCAAGAGACTTGGTTTGATGCATTTTGAAGTTCAAGAAATTCTCTTTCGGAAAATTGGGTGGTGATGGGTGATTTTAATGCAGTCTATGGGGCTCATGAAAAGACTAGTCATTCTCCTTCTAGTAGTGCATGTAGTGCCTTTTGGGCCTTTATTGATGGTAATGATTTAGTCGATGTTCCAGCATCAGGATCTTTCTTTGCTTGGACAAATGGTCAAAGGGGAATTCTCGTGTTGATTATAAACTTGATAGAGTCCTTGCTTCTCCATCCTTTTTAGATTTTTAGGGCTCTTTTAACTTTGTTGTGCTTCCCTAGTGCCATTCTGATCATCATCCGTTGCTTTTTGTTAGTAAACATGGATCTGCAGTGTATTTAAGATTTCATTTTTAGTCTATGTGGCTTACTCATTCAAATCTTCATAACGTTGTTTATAATCATTGGAATGGCCCTCACCCTAGTCTCCCTCCCATGCAATTATTGAGTCATAAATTGAAAACACTTCGTTCCGTGTTACGGAATTGGAATAAGGTAGATTTTTGGAATTTGGATGGCAATATTGCGGCTGCTACTAATGCATTAAATAGCATTAAGAAGGAGATTGACTCACATGGCTTAAGTGATTCCTTGCATTTTAGTGAGCTTCAAGCTAGAGATCGTCTAGATTTGGCATTACTCCAAAAGGAGATTTATTTTAAGGAGAAAAGTCATATTAAATGGTTACAAGCGGGTGACAGGAACACTGCCTTTTTTCATAGGTGTGCTTCGATAAAAAAAATGTGATTCAGGGGTTCGGGCATTAATTGTTGATGGGTCGCTTTCTTTTGATCAGGCAACTATTTCTTCATATGCTGAAAGGTACTTCTCATCCCTTTTTACTTCTGGCATTCAGGGCATTAGAGATTTCGGATTAGTGGAGGAGATAATTTCCTCTTTGGTTACCGACTCAGATAATGATATGCTTACCTATTGTCCTACTGCTCTAGATATTAAAAATATTGTTTTTTCGATGAATAGTTCTAGTGCACTGGGACCGGATGGTTTTGGAGGAATTTTTTACCATGCTTTTTGGGATATTGTGGGTCTGGATGTCTGTAATATGGTGAGATCATTTTTTAATTTGGGGTAGAATTTTCCAAGATTGAACTCAAACTTGATGATTCTTATTCCCAAGAAAGAGGGGCTGGTGGATATCGAACACTTTAGGCCTATCACTATGAGTAACTTTAGCTTTAAGATCATCTCTAAAATACTTGCTGATCGACTTGCTTCTTGTGCTCCCAGGATTTTATCTGCCAATCAGTTTGGATTTGTTAAGGGTCGTAGTATTCATCACTGTATTGCTGCAGCTTTAGAAGGGATAAATTTGTTGAAAAAGAGATGTTATGGGGGAAACATAGCCTTAAAAGTGGATATCAGAAAGGCTTTTGATACGCTTCATTGGGAATTTTTGTTTATAGTTATGAAGGCTTTTGGGTTTGATGGTAGGTTCTGTGGTTGGATTGTTAATATTTTAGCCTCTGCAAGACTCTCAATCTTATTACAGGGATCTCCTCATGGTTATTTTCAATGTTCTAGAGGGGTCAGACAGGGAGATCCACTTTCACCCATTCTTTTTGCATTAGCAGAGGATTTTCTAAGTAGATGGTTAACGAGTATGGTAGAGACGGGCATTTTAAAGCCCATGAGTTATTCCTCTATAGTTTCGTTTCCTTCCCACCTATTGTTTGCTGATGATATTTTGTTATTCTGTGGTGCTACCGCTCGTAATATGTCGTTGTTGCGGGATGTTTTCAGGATTTATGGGGAGCTTTCTGGCCAACAAGTAAACTGGTTGAAATCTGAAGTTTTTTTCGGCCGCCCAGTCCCTACAGGTAGAGCTAGAAACCTGGCGGATTTAGTTGGAATTCGGATTGGGAACTTGCCTTTTGTTTATCTTAGGGTGCCTTTATTCTTTGGCACCCCGAGAACCTCATATTTGAAGCCCTTAGGTGACAAAATCCTTACGCATTTTCCTCTTTGGAAAGGTACTTCACTCTCAATGGCGGGTAGATTGCTCCTAATAAAATCGGTAATTCATAGTTCCTTCATCCACTCTTTCATGATATATAAATGGCCAATTTCTCTTCTTAAAAATCTTTCCAGAAAGATTAGAAATTTTATGTGGTCGGGTAATGTAGATGTAATGAAACTAGTTACTGTGCCTTGGTCCATTTGCTGCAAAGATGTTAAATCAGGGGGGCTGGGTTTGTCAGATTTGGTGGTTGTTAATAAAGCCCTTTTGGGAAAGATTGCTTGGGATATTATTTCTGGGGATTTATTTATCCCGAATCTCCTTCGATATAGATTTTATCATACTTCGGGTTTGCTTAAATCGGCCCTAGTTTCTTCCTCTGTTTGGAGTTCTTTAAAGGAAGTCTTTATGGAGTTAAGGGAGAGTTCCTTTTGGTGGATTGGGAGATCCTCTAATATGAATTTTTGGATAGATCATTGGATTGTTCCAATTGTAGCTGACCGGGTTGGCATGGAAGGAGCTACTCAAAAAAATGTTTTCGATTCGGTTGAGAGGTTTTTGGACGGTGATTCTTGGGTGAATTTGTCCGATTTGACTGTTCTGTTTTTGGATGACATATCGGTGGTTTGTAGGAGCCAGGAAACATTAGATTGCTGTATTTGGATGAAGTCGAATTCCAGGAAGTACACGGTAAAGGATTACCATCTTCTTCAGTCCCCGGGACGTGGTGAGCTGGCATTCTTTCATTTGGACAACATATACTCCTCCTTCTAGATCTTTCGTTTGTTGGAGGGATATTTTGGATTTTCTGTCGCTTTGTGATCACCTGCAGAGGCGGGGAATTGTTCTTGCCCCTCGCTGCATTTTGTGTTTGAGTAGTGTAGAAACCTTGGATCATTTGTTTGTCACATTCCCTTTTTCTTTAGCTATTTAGACAGCAGTGACTGATCTTTTTGGGCAGAAGTTGAATCTCTCTGCTTCTTTCTTGGATCTTATTTTAGAGGCCTCTAGAAAAAATTTTCAACTCAAATTAAAGCCTTATAGTCCTCTGCGGTTGTAACGGTGGTGTGGTTGATTTGGAAAAATCAAAATGAAGCAATCTTTGAGGGCAAGTCCCCTTCAATTTTCCATTATTTGAGATTAGTTTGGGTTCTCTTCGGGAGATAAGTCACCTCGTTTTGGGTTCTTCCTATGGTTCTGCCTCGGATATGCATATCTTTGACCAGCTTGGTATTCCTCGTCGTCCACCCAAAGCTCCGGTGATTATATCGGTTTCTTGGAGGCCTCCTCGAACTAGTTGGATTAAAGTTAATACAGATGGATCATGTCACTCTTCATCTGCGGGATGTGGTGGTATTTTTAGGAACTGCAGAGGATTTACTTTGGGTGCTTTTGCCTTCCCTATTTCTCATTTTTCATCTTTGATTGCTGATCTTCTAGCGGTTTGTGAAGCTATTTTTATGGCATTGGAGAAAGGTTGGTCAGACCTTTGGTTAGAATGTGATTCCTTGGTTCGAAGAGACTCGTCTCGAACTTGAGTGAAGTCATCGTTGATCTTGATCTATTTGTCCGGCAGCAGAGTCTGTTTCCTCTGTCAGTCTCTGGTCACCGTCACTAGCTTTGATACCAAGTGTAAGCGGAAAGTCACCGGTAAACTAAATTGCCTCAAAGAGTTCCGATTACAAAACTAACCAATAGGTTGCAAAATAAAGAATTGCAGAAATCAAAAGTACAAAATGAAAAACAGAGACACAAG
>CAOJCR011811469.1:0-10388 GCA_948330485.1 Euphorbia neoarborescens | reverse complement strand
GGGAATCACAAACCCGAGCCAAATGAAACCAAAATATGATGAAAACTAAAGAAAACTAACAAGTTCACAAAAGAAATGAAAACACAAAAACTAACTAAACTAACAACAAACCACAAGAAAACACACGGAATTCCACCAGATATAGTGCAATACAGTCACAAAGATAAGGTCTAAAATGGACCTCATCAGGCCATTATCTTGTTCCTTTCCATTCTGGGCAAAGATCTAAAGATAACCTTTTCCTCGTAATCATTGCACGCCCAGCAATTCGGATTCCATTTGCCCGGTGTAGGTTCCCTTTTATTCCTCGGCAACTAAAAGTTGACTATCGAATGACTGACTAACTGGATCTCATTGTTTAACTTCCATCCGCCCTTTATCTCTAAAATCGGGTGAAACGGGCACCTGAATGGATTCTTTTATATATCGAATCGGATCTTCTTAGCACCTGGGAGCATTGAACACATTCAGTCAGACTGTAGAGAAAGGGTGGCTACTCTTCGGTTTAATAGCATCTGGGAGTTTCTGTTACATCCGAGTCCCCTTGTGTGCATCCGGTTCATCCCTATCCTAGCTCTTCCTCTTACGCCTTCTTTCATCCGGGCACATGTAATCCATGAGCTCCGGATTCCTACATTAAAAATTCATTCAGATAGAAAATTTACCACCAAAAAGTATCAAATTTAAACACAAGCAACCATATATTCGGTATAAATATTATTCCATGACTCTTATCCTGATATGGTGCTATTAATAGGGAAATAAACATAAATACTGCAAATGGATTAAGGAAGCATATGAAAATGAGGCATTTATGCTTAGAGAATAGGGTGCTGATTGTATGCTATCAGTCTCCAACATCCAGCAAGGGTGCTTGAAAGGACACTGCTAGCTCGCTCAAGCTGGATTTCAGCCATTCAAATAAAAATTTTCCTCCTTCACCTGCAAGAAGATTAGCTTTCAAACATTCCAATAAAATCTTACCATTCTCTTTCATAGTGAGGTTAGGCACCCCCATCGAGGAGTGATTTATTCCTCCAAAAGGTAAGCTACTTCCTATTGTAGATTGTGGTGGGAGAACTGGTAGAGGGTTGGCTCCATATGTAGGTATGGCTCTTTGTGGATGAGCTGATCCCCAAGCAGGATGAGCTTGTGGTATGAAGAATCCATTGACTGAGTAGGGATTCGGTGTAGGTCCTCCAACTTCGCTCCCTCCAGCTCTGTTTTGAATTATTCTCGCCTATATCTCAGGGACGTTGGGGACTAGTGTGTGAAATAGGAGCCTGTTCACTGGAGTCATACTGACATCTTACCCATTTGGATCTACAAATGCAGTCCTTATTTCCATTGCCGGAGTAGTTTCTGTCGACGACAATGTTATTGATGGGATATTGGCCAACGCTTGTTGAAACATGACCACATGATGAGGTGTCATAGAATAGCTCTGCATGATTTGTTCAAGAGATGAAGAGCAACTCTGTCTTCTTTCCTTGCCTCTAGTACGTTAAAACTTGGGGGATCCGAACCATTCTACGTACCAACTAAATTCTAAGTTTGTCTTGAACCTATTGCCATTGCTTGGATCAGGTCCACATTCACCGCACCAATGATATTCCTATGTAAAAATAGCTTCCAGTTGAACCCTCCATTGTTTCATTGGAAAACCTGAAAAGGATTAAAAAATGTGATAGCGGTGGTCCTTTAGAGGGACTCTTCGATGTTTAAGTCAGTAAGGTCTTTTGGGATATTATTTTGACAGAGTAATAGTAATAAAAGTAAAACGTAACCTATTTGAAGACTTCTTGCCCTTTATATAGATTTGTAGACTCAGAGCTTTATTAGGAATATGACTAAAGAGTTATAATCATATTAGGAATATGACTAAAGAGTCATAATCATATTAGAAATGTGTTTCCTATTCAGAATTAGTTTTCCATTAAGAATCTCATCCTCGATTAATTCGGACTTCGACAACAAATCACCTTTATTCGGCCATTAATGTAGATAGACTGCATCAATACGTATTCTCTTGCCAGTCCGGCATCTACTCCATTACCCGTATAAGGATATCCATCCAGTTCGGGCGAATGACTTCAATCGGCTTCAGGCGAGTGACTTTAATTCGGTTCTTCCTCGTACGATGTTGACTTAGATAAAAAAAAATGTTATTCATTGTTAGCACAAACATACAAGCTCTTAAAAAATAACATCAACAAATTTTTTTAAAATTTGCAATGGTGAAGAAAACTTAATCTCTTTTGCAGGTTAAAAAAATTGATCCGATAGCAAGGAAAATGAATGCAATACTATCTTTTGTTTTCGTAGATAAAGATATCAGAGGTCATTTAGTAGTTAATCAGGTTGGAACTACACATTCAAATAAATCCGAGATATTAGACGATTCAAAATTATTAATTGATCTACGCGTATATTATTTGGATGTTGCAATTTTATTTTGCAAAGTTTTTAAGAAAACAAAAAATTTAACATTCTGTAAATATTGTGTTTGTTTACTTATAATTGAGACCGTTTGCTATATTATTAAATTTTTTTTATACGAGATGAAATGTTGAATTAACTATATAAATATATATAATTTCTGTATTGTGAATATAAATTTATTTTACTTATGATATATTTTGTATTTTAAATATTTATTTTTATAATAGATTTTAAATTGTTAGGGAACATCGACCGAATATATAGCGATAGTTATTATATAATTAATAAGTTAATTATATTCACAAAATTTAATTAGTTGAATAATTAAATAATATATTATTGACTTAACGGGCCTCCATATGCAGATAGAGGAAGAAGCCCTAAACCCTGTCTAAGGCCAACACTTGAAATGAAGACTATTTAAACACGTCAGCCCAACCGCCACAAGCTAATACTGATATATAAGCAAGCAGTTCTTCAATTTCCTTCAAGTTCCTATTTCAAACCTAATTTTATTTTTCTTCGTTTTCTTTACGCCAATTTGGATATCTGCTAAATCCATGGGGAAAAGGAAAGAGCGTCGCCTTGCTGCTCTTACCAACGCTGGCCGTCGCGTCAAGCTCGATCTTTTCGCGGAACCCTCTGGTATTATTTTTGTTATTTCCGTTCTCAGAGCTTTAGAAAAACTCCAATTGACCGTAATATAATATTCATGTGTTTTCTTCTGTTTCCTTCAAGTAAATGCACCTCTACCGAAATTTTGCTTGTTAGGTGCTAAGCGGATTCGTTTCTTCAATTTTCATTTATGATCTAACTTCTGTTGGACGTATCTGACAGTTGAAATGCTGATAACACTTCTTTCTATCAATGAGCGTACTTTTCCCTTCAATAGCTCATGAAAATTGCTTTTGCATATTTAATTTTGTCAGAATGTTTACATTATTAGCGGGGGGAACCGGAAAATTTGCATTTTGGGGACTGGATAGTTCCAGTGATATGAAGTATTATTGATTTTGTATGTTTGTTTGGGATAGTTGATTGTGAGGAGGCTTTAAATAGTTTTCGAAGAATTTATAGAATTTTTCAGGTGAAATTTTAATGTCGGAAACTTTCGAAAGTATTGTGTGCTATGGAATATTGTTAGTGGTAACGGTCTATATCCGTTTCACATTGATGAACTTGTCTTTGTTTTATTGCTTCTACATGCGTGTTGTTTATGAATTTTCCAGATGGTAACTTTGAGTATGTTAAACTCTTTAGGTGATTTGGCTGGCTCCTCCTCCGTAAATGAAGAAATTGAAGGAGAGACAGATACAATACAGCGTTCTGGATTACCCAATTCACCAACATCTTCAGGTGGGTTCCATCAGTTTTCTTCAAAAGGAATATGTAGAGAAGACTTGAATTTTGGTGGCATGTTATGTTGTTTGCCTCCAAGTATTTTTGTCAGAAATTAGGTTGGCTGTGGTCATGGGACTAAACATGCCAGATCAGGTCGGACCCTACCACAGTGATATTTGCATGACTTGCGCTCTGTAATCCGATATTTCGCAGCATCAAATCATTTTGGAGATTTCGTCTGGAATATTTTTCTATCGGTTCGTATGTTTCTGTCTTTATTAGCTTTATGACTTGACTGACTTTTGCTCTGACTTGTAACAGGTGGCTCTGATCAATGATTCCTAAAAGTTCTCACTTTAGATTCATTATCTAATTAAGCAAATTGATTCTTTTATCTTGTTTTCTACCAATGACTGTTGATTTTGCTTCGAATTTCACTTCATTTGTTTGATTAATTTCTGATTGATTTGGTTACTGAAAAGGGATGGTTCTTGAAATATTTGACATTGTAATATCTTGTCTTCAGGTCAACAAACACAAAATCCACTCCAGTTACTTGGGCAATATAGTGATGATGAATTGGATGAAGAATCGTATAGGAGCCCAAGCCATGCTGTGGCAGAGGCTTCCCTTTCGGACCCCAGTAATCAGGTAAGTTAAGTTGTGTGACTGGGTTTTCGCTAACTTGGGCATAAATTTTAGGTCATGTCAGCTACCTGCTTACAGATATAGAGTACTCATCCCGTAGATGATGTATTTTGGAATTTCAGTGTTCTTTTACGAGTGGCTAGTATTGCTGCTTGAACAGCTGTTATTGTTTTCACTTCAGAATGTATTAGATCCTGCTCTTTTGCATATTGGATATAGGCTTACGACATTTACTTTACTTAACCAAAATTAAAACTGAAGTCATGCTAAGGGTTTATTATGGCTCCTGGTCTATCATTATAATTCATTTGGTATTGGAGCAATATGGAGAATTTTGTTGCTTTTACTTGAATGATTTACTGACTATGATTCCCATAAACTCTTCAGAACTCAGCTAAACTATGTTCATTTTGTTTTCTCAAGTGTTCTTTAATTTTCTTCTATAGACTGTGGTCTTCTTGACATGAGTAATAATTTGTTTTATGTATTGCATTGACCCAATTATTTGACTATATTATCCAACAAGTAGTAGATATTTTATCTTTTGTTGTCTTCCTTCTAAACCTTTTTTTTTCATAGTGCCATAGGGGTATTTTCTATGCACCTGTAATGCTTAACGTTTATGCTATGATAGGTTGGATATCCTAGTGAAGGAAAAGAAGTAGACCTTGATGCAGTTCAAGGTCTTGCCGGTCAAAAGGTGGAAGCACCGGTCATGGAGAGAGATCCTTCGCCAGTTTTACAGAGTGTAGAAGGTGGTGATTGTGGAGAAAGGGATGCTACTGCCTCTGCCAATCAGTGTGATGAAGCTGATTCCACAACACAAATTTCTGTCACTGGGATGTCTAATGCAAAACCTGTTGGGGATGTTAATTTAGGATGGAGGATGGTAATACATGAAGGGAGTAATCAGTATTATTACTGGAATACTGAAACTGGGGAAACTTCGTGGGAACTTCCTGATGTTTTGTCTCAGACAACTATGGCTGTATCCGACCAGATAGTTCCTGCCACTGAAATTCTGGAAAATGCTTCTGCAGATATAAAGGAGTCTATCTCAACTTTAGGTGTTCAATTGGATTATTCTTCTGCAGCAATATCCGACCATGGTACAGTTGGTACCAATTTGATCCCTCAAAGGCAAGAAGTGCTGGGGAAGGGACCTCAATTTGATGAGCCAGTTAATGGATACAGAAGTGAATTTTTAAAAGATCAAAACTGTGTAGCTGATTCACATCAAACTGAACTACAAAATAATTTCAGCGTAGCTGATGTTCTTGTAGATTATGCTGTAACTAACAATGAAGGTGAGAAAGGGAAGGATGCTTCTACTGATTTAATGAGACAATGCGAGTCATTGTTGGAGAGGCTGAAGTCATTAGAAGGGTAAGTAATTTGCAGTTGCCTTTCTGAATCATTTGGTGAATCTTGTTTTCAATGTTTCATAATCACTGCTGCAGTTTACCTCCATTATTTTGTTTTGCGCCTATTCTATCTATTGCTAATATATGAAATATGTTCAGGTATGCTAATCAACTGCAATTTCGTGACCGTATGTCAAAGTATATTTTAGAAGTCAACATCAGATTGTCGGACATCAAGGCACTCTCATCTTGTGGGTCATCTTTGCTTCCATTTTGGGACCATTCTCAGAGGCACCTTGAGCAGTTGGAGGATATTATTAACAGTGAAATTTACCACCTTGCTGTATCTTCACAAATGGATGATGATGTTCAGGCAACAATTGAGACTTCTAAGGAAAGTGAAAATGTAGGGCATGTTTCTGATATAGATGGATGTGGAAACAATAGGAAATCTGAAGTTGCAGATATTTCTTCAAATTTTGAGAATGTTCAGAAAAATGATTCACCACACGAGAACGGATATGCTGGAAATGATTCTCTGGGGACACCTAATGGACATTTAGGACATAGAACTACTATTGGTGAAGAAGTGAATGGGACTACTCATCATGACCCCAATATGCCTTCTGGAGAAGATGTTGACATGGATGTTGACATGGAAGTTGAAGATGGTGAAATTGTTCTTGCATCCACAGATGTGTTAAGCACTGTGATTTTGCCTTCAGAAAAGCAACCGAGTCAGCCTATTACACCACTTGAGCATCTTTGTTTGGCATCAACTCATGAGTCAATGGTCCCACTGCCTCCTGAAGATTGGATTCCACCGCCGCCACCTGAGAGTGATCAGATTCCTCCACCACCTCCTGATAATGATCTAGTTCCTCCACCACCGCCGGATGATCTTACTGAACCATCATATCTACCACATACATTGTACAATGAACCAGGCCAAGCTATTCCTTACAGAGAACAGTATAACTTGTCTTATCCAGTGTCTAGTTTCCAGTATTATGGACATTCAGTTACTGTGCCAAGTGGTAATTCGTATGGACATGCTGATGGAAGTCAAGTTGGTGTGCCCCACTCATCAATTTATTATGATGTTGCCAATGCTTCTCCAATTATTGTGAACTCTGTTGAGCCTGTGGCATATTATACCTATCAAAATGGATCAGTTCCTCTGGTGCAAGTTGTTAATGCTGTAGAATCTACTAATTCGCAAATTGGCTCTGGTCCTGTGACTTCCAATCAAATGGAAGTCATAGATCAGACATTAGAAGCAGATCAAAATCTAAAAGTTGATGTTGTAGCTGCTGCTGATATGTCAAATAAGGCCTCAACTCGAGTCACCATGGAAGGTGCTGCCACTACTAATCCAAAAGAGAACATTTCTTTATGCCCATCCAATTCTGTCTCAGTCATAGAAGCTGTATCCACTAAGTTGACAGCTGCTAAATCTAAAGGTAATTGTTCTAATGTATTATTTATCCTAGATGCATGTTTAGCTCCATGTATGACGCGATGAAGGCAGTTCTTAAGTAGCATGTGTGATGTAAACAGCATATAGTTTGTGTTTTAAATATTTATGAAGAGTTTTTTTTTCTTCCTAGGGGCCAACATTTATGTTCCTGAAATGCAGAGTTTGATATTATGTTTGTGCCGATAAAGTATGATGTTTAGGAGTTTTGTTTCAGAGAACATTACAATTGAAACACTGTGGGGGATAAACTGAAGCGTCAATGGCATATGTTTTTGTTTGGCAATGAGTTGTGGTAGGTGGCAACCAACGTAAAACTTTTTCCATAACCTTATAGATGAAAAGTGATGTTGAAAGACCAACTTGGGGAGAAAGTTTGATGCAGTAGCACTTCATTATTTTGTTTTAATGACATATAATGTCTATTTTCTATACAAATTACTGATGATTGAGGTGTTATTGATTGTGGACTTCCATTTTTCTACCTGATAAATTTTAGAGTTGCTCATGTAAATATTTCTCCTTGTATCAGTCGCGCATAGTAAAAAGCGAACAGTTGCTGCACCCTCAATGAGGTCTAACAAGAAAGTCTCCTGCTTGGTGGACAAGGTATTGCTTTACCTTGAGAATTGTCTCGTCAGTTGTCATCATTTTTTCCTTTTTAGATACAGCTCCTTCCATTTTTAAAACTTGGCATGCTTTATTTTAACAGTGGAAAGCAGCCAAAGAGGAATTGAATGAGACTGAAGAAGATGAACCCGAGAATGCTTACGAGATATTAGAGAGAAAAAGGCAAAGGGAAATTGAGGTTTGTGAATAGACTTGTTTCTTTTTTCCTGCTGAGAAATCATGATGTTGTATGCTGACATTGTATTTAATTGAAGGAATGGCATGCTAAACAAATTGCTAGTGGAGAGGCCAAAGATAATGCAAATTTTCAGCCTTTAGGTGGTGATTGGTATGCTGTTGTGATTCAATTGTAGTTTCAGTATTTAGTTTGATTAATGTTTTCATTTCTTCGTACAAAGTAATGTGGACATGGTATTTTGATTATGTAGGCGTGAGCGTGTGAAGCGAAGAAGAGCTCAAGCAGCAAAAGAAGCAGCAAAGATGACATCAGAAGCTCCAAGTGATGAAAACCAGCAACCTAATCTGACAAAACTCTCCAAAGGGCTACCGTCAAATTGGCAGGTATGTATTGTTTGTAATTGTGGACAAATGGAAACTGGTTTCTGATATCATTGCTTTTTGTATTCTCAGAACATATAAATGATTTTCTTTTTTTTTTTTTTTTTTTTGGGGGTAAACAGGCTTATTGGGATGAAGCTTCGAAGCAAGTGTATTACGGAAATGTTGTTACATCAGAGACAACATGGATCAAACCAACCAAGTAGCTTTTTAAATTACACTTTTTAGTAATAACAATTTGCTATTAATTATTATCATTTTATTCTTTACCTCTTTATCTCATGTTCCTCTCTGTTTTGCATTAAAAGAAATGAGAGCACCGTGATTCGCTAAAGGAAAAAAAAAAAAAAAAAAAAAAGGGCGCGGTCTTCAATAATTGACCTTTCTCAATACAATATGTCAGGTCCATATATAATTCACCTTTTTCAATAGTATATGTCAAGTTCACCATGTAATTATAAATAAAAATTAAAAAAAATTTGATATCTTATTTTAATATAATATATGTATTTATTGAAATGAAATAATTAAATTATATTGGTTTTGGTGCACCCACGTGGTAATGTGTATGATTTCCCTTCCATTGAAAATCTCAAGTTTATATATATATATATATATATATATATATATATATATATATGTATATATATGTGAAAATGTGGCTAATTATTCTCCTAGAAAGTGGTTTTTTTTAGCATTTTCAATAACTAATCAAATGTTAAAAATTTTAATGAATATGATATCTTTATTGATTATATCTATTTCAAATTTAAATTACTTTTTTCTTCCGTTATATTTAACTATAATTTTCCTTTTTATTTAATAGATTTTCTCATTAAATACAGAAAATTAATAATTATTTTTATTGTGTACCTTGTAAGTAGGAGTAAATTTTATAGTTATTTCATTTTTTTATAAAGTATTACTTTGTTAATATATAAAATTAATCTAATGGAAATAAAAATAAGTTAAAAATAAAACAGAAGTAATTTTCGACTACTATGTAGCAAGGATGAGAATGGGAATACGAAAAATGTTATTTTTAAAAAATATAGAAGATTTATTGGAGAGAAATGTATAAATAAAAAAAATAGAGGCATATAAGTAATTTCAATTTTTTTGACATTATTTATTTTTATAAAAAAATATAAAAATATTATTTATATAAATAAAATTTATCAATTATTAAATTAATTTATTATAACAGTCAGTAAATTAATTGAAAGTATAAAATATTAAAACCAAATCTTATAAACATCAATAATTTATAAAATTTCACCATCATAACTAAATAAGTTTAATAATAATAAATTTTCAATTATCTAATAACACTTCAATCTAAATTTTCTATATTAAAACAATGTTCCTGTTCATTTGCATTTTTTGCTTCATTTAAAAATATAGATTTCAACTCTGATTCATCTAAAGTGAGATCAGCAAAGTTAAAAACACCTATTTTATTGTCCATACTTTCAAATTCATCTCCACTTATATTCCACATTATTTATCTTCTCATTATCATAATACTAACATGTACTTCTTGATAAGAGATAAAAATTGTTGTGGATAAAAACTAAATCATGAGTATGATTTAGAGCTAATTTAATCCTTTTTCAATGAATGAATAAATGAATAAGTACTCCAATTCCATTCACAGCAAGAGGATAAACTTGGTTATCCAAGAACTTTAAAAGCTAATTTTTGAAGTAAATGTGCACTTCAACTAAAGCATGCTTACCAATTTCTAGATTCTTGATCATAGCTACCAGCAATGCTAATGAACCATTTTTAAGAGAAAATTAAAAAAAAAAAAATATTCTTTTAAAACAATTGGATCTTTCATTAAATATTTTACGATCAATATAATGAACAATTCTTCGTTTACTTTCTTCAAGCCATTATCACTATAGCACCTTCTAAATTTAAAA
>CAOJCR011809700.1:0-13738 GCA_948330485.1 Euphorbia neoarborescens | reverse complement strand
CTACTGAGTACCTTTCTCAATAGCTAACTTAAACTAAGCACTGCTTACCCTTAGCAGTACTGAAATACAAAAACAAGTTTTCGAAGGATTACAATCGAAGAAAGAATTAAAACACTTGAAGATCAAAGATAGTGAATTATTTCTTTGAAGTTTATAGAGAATTTGAAAGTTCTAAGTTTCTTGCTTGAGAGTTCTCTATAAATTCTTCGTAACCTTACATGAGTGAAGACTTCCTCCATTTACACTTCTCCAGCAAGACTAGTCGTTGAGTGCTAGTCCTTGGATCAGTTGAGTTGTAGTCGTTGATGAGATTGTTTGTCCTCAGCAAGGGATTTCCAATGGTGCTGTCCCCTTGTCAGGTACTGAGGCTGATCTTGTCTGATTTGGTACTGACACTATTTCCTGATTTGGTATAGAGACAGAAGTCTACTTTTGTTCTTTCAGTACCTTGTCTTACCATTTTTGGTAACAAGCGGCCAGAGTTACTTTTCAATAATCTACACACTTAATTAAAGGGATTAAATGCACCACATTGGAGAAAAATATTCCAAAATTAATTTTTCAAAACACACTTAGTATTATTTTGTCATCTTCAAAAATAAATAAAAATAGGGTTCCAACAATAACCAAAATGAGTAATCTTGCCATATTTGTTCTAGTTGTCTCGCTTCTAGACATTCAAAATTCTTGGTGTAAACCTTATTGAAAACCCAAAGAACTTTTCTGGTGCTGACTTCAAAATATGGCAGGAAAATATGTCATTTTTCTTAACAATTCTTAAGTTGAAATGTTTTGTGGAGGTGGATCGTCCTAATATAAGAGCCAATGCTACTGATCTTATGATTTTGGCTGTTATAGGTGATTAGAATCAATCTAATTTCATTTTTAAAATCACATATTGAACTATCTTATTGAGTCCTTATACAACATATATGAACCTTTAAAAGATGCAAAATAAGTTTGAGATTCCTTGGGTAGAAGGTATAAAATTGAGGATACAAGTGCTAAGAAATTCTTAGTAAGTCTGTAACGACCCGACTTGAAGCAGACTCAGATCGCCGAAACAAGAAATAGAGAGTCAATTGAATAAGAAAATTAAGGTGGTTAAAAGTGATCTGATGGTGAATATATAATGTCGTTTGGTGAGTTTTGCTTCCAAAATCAAATTATTCACAAAGTAACACTACCCTATTCCCCCAATCTAATGGTGTAGAAAAACACAAAAATATACTATAAAATAAATTATGAATTCTATGCTAACCAGTTCAAGTTTACCATAAACTTATGGGGTGATGTGGTTTTGTTAGAAAATTGTCTTTTGTACAAGATACCTAATAAAAATTAATAGAAACCCCTTATGAATTATGGAAAGGTAGTAAGCCTTCTTATAATAGCTTGAAAACATATTTGTTCAAAATACCAAAGACCCGCAAAACTTATTCAAGGCAGCCCACTATGGGCTAGGGTTAGACATAAATTTTTTTTAATATAAACCATAGTTGTTATCAGCTTATTCAAGCCCTGAATTCTAATAGGTTAGGATTGGAGTTAATAATAAGCCTATATTTGGCCCAATCTAACAATAATTATTATATATTATTATTAATATAAATTACACATATATTTTTAATATTTTTAATAATAAAAATATTTTTTAATTCAAAATAATAAATATATGTATTAGGTAAGCTTGGAATTGATGCCTTAGTTTGACCTAAGCCCAACATGAGTTTGAAATTTTTAAAGGGCGAGATGAACTAGGCTTGAGCAAGGCCTTTAAATAAAAGGTCGATCTGGCCTAGCCCAAACCTAGCCTAATTTGACCTTTGAATTGGTGTTCTTAAAATTTTGAGGGTACTTTGCAATGTTAATGGCCCCCTTACCAAATAAAATGAAAATAGTAAAAATTTATAGATTGTGTTTCCATACAATCGAAGAGATATAAGGTTGGGATGCAAGCAGTTTCGTCAAGTTCCAAAGGATACAATCAAGCTGGTGAACTAAAAGTTGATAATGAATTTCAATAAATGTCTGAAGGAAATAATGAATATTCTTCGTAATAAGATGAAGATGTGGTATAACCTAGGAGAAATAAAAGGGCTAGAGGGGAAAAATCTTTTGGTCTAGCTTACATGTTAGAGATTGAGGTTAGAGGTTGAACCACAAAATTAATAAGAAGCTATAAATTCAACGGAAAGTCCTTTATGAAAATAAGCCATAAAGAATGAAATTTATTTCCTTGTCGCGGAACCATAATTGAGAATTAGTGGATCTTCCTTCGAAAACTAGATCAATAACTTCTAAATGGATTTTTTAAAAGGAAAATAATAGGAGACGAAACAGTTGACAAGTATAAGGATAATTTGATCATAAAGGAAAGAGATAAAAGGAAGGCCTCAATTATTTTGCTACATAATCTCTAATGTCCAGAATAATATCCATAAAAAAATACTTACAATTGCCACTTTACGGGATCTTGAATTATATTAAATGGATGTGAAAATAGCCTGTATAAATAGAGCTCTTGAAGAAGAGATTTACATAGAACAACCTAAGGTTATGTAGATCCATGCTAGAAAAGGAAATTTTGCAAGTCGATGAAGTCTTTATATGTATTAAAGAAATAACCAAACCAACAATATAAAAAAATTCGATGATGTCATGATAACGAATGGTTATCACATAAATAAGTGGGACAAGTATGTGAATGAATGATCCTGTAAATGAAATATAAGTTTTTAAAAGAGGTTTTTGATTATTCACTTTCAAAAGAAAAAAGCACATGAAAATGGCACAGAGCTGAAAATTCTAAAATAAAAAAGGTTTTAGAAACAACTGAAAAAATGAACGAATTCAAACACACTCACTTGAGATGACAGAGTCACCATTATGTTCATCTCTATCCGGAAATTTTGGTATAGATCAAATAAATAATTGTTCAATGCCCTTCAAGTTAGAGAATTAGGTTTGATAACACACCTATTTCTTCCTCACTCAAATATTTTATCCGATTATATCAATATCGATTATATTATCTATAATTCATTTTAGTTGTTTAGTTATCAGACTCAATGATAACATGTATGAAGAAATAAAATGAAAAAAGTGATTAATAAATATGGAAAATAAAATTATTATAGACCATACTAACCTAGGTGTACATTTACAAAATGGAATTAGAATACAAGTGCCTAAATACAGGACTGTCTAAAAAATAGAAAGCTAAGTATAACCTAAATACATACATCTACCCTATAAAATAAATGTTATTACAACATGAATATGTATGCACATAGGACTCATAGACACAATAAGAGAAAATATGATAACTGAAGATGTGCAAGAGGTTTAGCAGTGGACCTAGCAGAGCCAATCAGATAAGATTTGGAAAACAATTTTTTTTATTAAAAATACAAATGGAACAGGGAAATTATTTATTTACAAAAAATTTGGCTCTATTTTATTATCAGTATATAAATACAAGTCTGATTTCAGGAAATGTGGGTTTCCATAATTTTACTATTCCAGCGCTCCTAATCATACTTCGATTATGTTTTTCTAAATCTGTAATTACGGGAAAATAAATCCAAGTTATAGTACATGGGACTTTATAAAATACAAAATATACATAATAAAAATGCAAAAATACATATGAATGCAATAATTAAATGGATAAATGGAGAAAATATTATACCGAGCGGGTACAAAATATAAGCACAGAGATTTAATTACCAATGGATAAAAATCCTAGAAAAATACCAATGAAAATTTTGCATGATCAAATCCTACAAATTAAACCCGGATGGATAAATTAAATTCTACAATAAAGACCGCTCATTCATAAATATACCTATGCAGATATAATGCTAATGGTACTAAAATCTGAAAAATATATACAAAGTTTCTTAAAAAATATCAACATTCACAAATATCCATACAGGTAAAACTATAGCTATATAGAAGTTTTATATCCATGCAGATATAATACTGGACAGACAAAATATGCTGAAACGAAGTATAAACAATAAATTTCCAAATGAATGTAAAATGCACTAAAATAAAAAAAAATCAAATGTAGGAGTTTCAAGGTATCTCAGAGTGTGAAGTTTGAGCTTTAATTTCGTGCTGACTATGAATTTTCAAGCTTGAATCCGGTTGGCCAAAATTGGGAAGTTTTAGAATTTGAGCTTCAATCTGTTCTAATATACCCCCAAATCAGTTCTTAGACTATAATTGATATTCCAAAGTTTATTATTACCAGATGGAAGTTAATTTGATTTTCTTTAGATTGTATGTTCCTTTCCTCTTCTTTTATCTCTTTTTGGATTTAATTTTTCATGACAGGTAAACTTGTGAGTATGTTGTATTATGGTGTATATGAACCCTAATTTATTTTGGTTTGGGCCTTATGAGGCTATGGAACATTGAAGTATATTTTGTTATTCAATATAATTTTCAATTATTTAAATAATATAAATTACATCAAGATCAAAGATGGGTGGCCCATGAAGGATGCTGATGATGGAGCGGAGTTCATGAAGGAGGTTTAGAGAATTAAATATTTTCAACTCAAGTTCAAAGTAATTTCTATAAACAATTTATTATTTAGACTGTAAAATAAGGCTCATATACACCTTGCATATGCAATACGGATGTATAGTATTTATGCGTGCTAGGTATGATTTATTTACGAGTTTCTCACCTATGAAATTATGTACTAATCCGTTTAATTTAAATAAATTAATCCAATTAAATCTAGAGCCGATCAAAAGTGCTAACCATATTCGGACCTCATCCTCTTATTGGAGGTTGCAATATAGATAGTGCTAAAGCCAACTATATTGTAATTATCTAATTTAATGCAGAGGGTTAAGGCACTTGAAAAATTTTGGGCCACATCTAACCGATGATTACTTTGTGATCAATGCAAAAGCTAAACATATGGTAATGGATCAAAATGATAAATGGTTTATAATTTAGGTACACATAATGAGTGAATATTGGTGTGGCTCTAAGAATTGTAGTGAAAGTCCTGGTCCTAAGCATAAATGGATAATGTGTTATGATCCCATAAACTTAGAGTCCTTCACGAAGGTATTGGATTGATAATCCAATTAGACACAACTATGATTGTTTTACATAACAAGCTTAGCTTGGGCAATCATAAAATGGATTGTGGATCTTGGTCAAGATAGTCAAAACAATCACCAATAAAATATTAAAACTGAATTAATTAATATGTTTTTTTTGGAAAAATTGAAGCCCTTTATTCCAACTCTACTTCGCTCTTTTTTCTGTATTTTTCCAAAATCTTAAGGGCTTTTAAATCAAAAGAACCTTTAATGGTTGTACTAAACAATTTTTCCTTACATTTGCTTTTGGAGAAGGAGAAATCATCCGAGGCTAATTTTGTTGACTATTCTAAGAACATAAGAATTGTTCTAACACAAGAAGTCAAAGAATATGTATTGGATAGACATTTTTCCAGTGAAATGCCCATCTAGTCAGGGGATAACTGCTACTCAATAGGAGTTATATGCCCAACATATGCGTGATAATCATGATGTAACATGCCTTGTTGGGTACACTAAGTTCAAAACTTAATATCAACTCATAGATGAGTATGCCTACTAGATAATGGATAATTTGAAGAAGATGTAACAAGATTAGGCTAGATAAGAAAGGTACACGATAATAAGGGCGTTCATCACCTATAAGATGGTTGTTGGGTCATATTTAAGCATATATATATGCTTAAGACGAAAGGCTATGTTGACTAAATAGCCTAACTCAGTACACTAATCCCATAGGAGCTGGCCATTAACATTATCTTAGGGTCCTTACTGGAGGCATACGATCAGTTCATCATGAACTATCATATACAAGGTATGGATAAGATCATTTTAGAGCTTTACGGTGTATTAAAGCTGGTGGAAGAATCTGTTAAGAAGACCCTAGAGGCATTATTTATGGATAAGGGTAGTGATCCTATTAGAAAGGGTAAGGCCAAAGCCAATATCCACAAGGATAAGGCCAAGGCCAAGGAGGATGGTGGACCTAAGCCCAGACCTTCTCTAGAGAACGTGTGTTATGAATGTGAGGAAAAGGGGCACTGCAAAAATCTTTGGCACAAGCTCAAGGGAGAGCAAACGAAGAACCAGACAAGTTCTTCAGGTATTTATACGATTGAGTTTGACCATGCTATTTTTATATCTTAGATTTTGGACACATAATGTGGTACTCAAATTTTTTGCAATGTGTATCGGCTAAGAAATAAAAGGTTATTGTGATATGGAGAATTGAATCTTTGTGTTAGGAATTGAGCTAAACTCCTAACCCTAAAGATTGAAGAATACCACTTGAAGATATCCATATAACTTGTTTTAGTTCTTAGAAACTGTTATTTTGTACTCGTTATATGAGGAAATATTATATCAGTTTCTATGTTGGATATTGATGATTTCTAGTTTAATATTAAAAATGGTTATTTTAAAATACTTTTGAGGATGTTGCTTATGCAAATGCTCACATGGAATATGGTCTATACATTATGAATGCAAAATAAGATAATCTTATATTCAATATAAATACTAAAAGGATTAAGGTTAATGAAGTTATTCATGTATACATCTAGCATTGCCATTTGGCCTACATAAATGAGAAATGCATTGCTAGGCTCTATAAAACTTGAGTGATTGGCTCTTCCGACCTTTAGTAATATTGTACTTGCATATCTCATTTAAGAAGTAAAATGATAAAGGGGCTACTACACTATTAAGGCTAATGCATGGAAATATATATGGGCCCATAAGCACAGAGCTAGATATAGTTGCTTGTAATTTGTTGCCTTTATTGTTAACTCCATAAGATATGACTTTATCTATCTAATAAAGCATAAGTCAGAGACACTTGATTTTCTCAAAGTGTTGGGGGCCGAATGCGGTCAGAAATTCATTAAGCGCAGTGAAAATGGCTTTTAAAATTTCTGAATTCAATCCCTAAGGAACCGGTAGTGCAGATCTGACAGGTATAACTAATATTCTTTTAAATATATAATAAAAAGGGTAGAAGAAATATAAAAATTAAATGATCTGAGGGAACTTACAATTTTCGTCTCTTCTAGAGACTGCTGTAGAATCCACTAATGATAATGCCTGAGTCAGATTCCTGATCTTCTCTCGATTTGGATCCGTGCTAGCGGGTTAGAAGAGATGAATCATGTTTTCTTTGAAGGAGAAGGGAGAAATTTTCAGTTTTATTTTTCCTATAAAAAAACACAGGGTTCTAATTCTCTTACCTAATTTCTCTCCTTTTTCCCTATTAGTTAATTACACTGCAAAACCTAGTCCAACATAATGTAGAAACATGTGTTTCACTTGTGTATTGGAAGTTTCAACTTCCTTCTGCAGTGTTAATTAATTTTGACCAGTGCAATTAAATTTTATCACATCAAAATTAATCTCGTGCTCCATCAATTAAATTCCATATCTTATATTTTAATTCTCAATTTAACCTTACGGTAAATTAATTAATTAATTTAACTATAAAATAATTTAATTAAATATGTCAAGTGCATAATTAGATTTCAATTAAAATCCAATTAATTTTAATTGCACGTAAACTAATTAAATTTTATTCACAATAAATTTAATGAATTAAAATTACAAGAAATTAATTTAATTAATTATTTACCTTTATGTAATTCAATTAATTATCAATTACCAAATTACATTATGCAAATATATTAATTAAATATAATGAATTTAATTATTAATTAAATTAAATATGATTTCTGCAATCCATATCTATTTAATTAATTCTTCCTGACTCATTAACCAACTAATCCGAAGACAGAAGATTTATATGCAAGATCTTATAGGATTGTCCTTATGTTGGCAGTAAACACAAGACCCACATACTATCAGTGAATTCTAGCAAACACATGATAGCCTCCAATTAAGACTACTCGCAGCATCTCTACAAAATCCTTTCATATAGCTGTTCTTGTATTATCCCTTACCAGCTGATATCTAAAGTAATATATAGTAAGGGACATGGCTCCGTCATCTCACACTACTAGAACTTCCACAATCTAGAATGGATTGTAGAGACAAATGAGTACCCAACTCATCCAGGTGCGCTCGCACACTCACAATCCCATTCCACTAAGTGGCCGGTGATATCATCTCAATGGGTGCTGAGTGGTAATTCCATTGACACATTATCAACAAATACATATTCACTAGCCTACCCAATCATACTCGCACTAAGAATTCTTTTATGGACCCGTTAGGTGTTTATCAAAGTGTATGAGATTCCATGTTATGTTGTAATGCTCTCAAGTCTAAGAATAAGACAAGTCCTACTTAAGAAACACTTATGATGATGTAACCATATTGTGTTTCCTACGTGGATCTATCTAGTCCCTTGTGAGGTCCACACGTACTCATATCCTTGATTGCCACACAATCAATCGATGCACAGGCTTATAGTCCTATTTATTCCAATGATCTAGGATAAAGCTGGGCTCTAATCATTTATTATTGCGATCAATGGACAAAAAATAAACGCGTGTGAACACAGCTAGGGTTTTATTCAACAACCAATTTTATAAATAAGTTTTAAGTGACTCGAATACGAATCTCTAAAATAATAATAGGAGTTGCCATTCGGTCTCTAGCTCTATTGGGAATTTAAACATGGTTGAGAGGGTAGGTGAACTTTGAGTCGGAAATTTTTTACTTTTTCTTTAAATGGCAAGGGCTTTTTAAGCCTAAAAAAGAGGGAAAAGGCCCAAGATAGGTTTAACAGGTCAATTTTGAATTAGACATGAACGGGAGTGAACACGGATGGGTTTTTTTTATCTTTGAGAACCTATATTTTAGAAAAACAAGTTTAAGAGACTCGAACATGACTCCCTTAAAACAATGACAGGAGTAGACACCCAGTTTTAAGCTCCACTAGGAATTTAATCATGGTGTTTCTCAAAACTTAAGTATAAATCCAACACCATTTACTATATATTTGGGTATTGATGCAAACTTATTATTCCCTTTGCTTACATTGAAATTGGTGATTTAAACATGTATAAAATGGCATAAGACCTATATTTCTCTTCTTTATTATATTGATTAACACACATGCATTAAAATTATAAATACGAAAATATAAACACACATTTACAACCATTGAATCAATATATCCTATAGGGATACAAAGGATTAAAATGGGAGAGTGGGATACAATCGCCTAGTTTACACAAAAATCTAAGTAGTTTTAATAAAAATTAATAAATTAACCTAACCATACATCTATCCTATCTCGATTACCCTACATCTACAAAGGTAAGAACCAATATGATATAGAGGACTCGAGTAAGACATGAAATTGGCATGCATAAGAATAGGATAGATTAGATAGCTTAGGGACATGCATATAGGTGATAGTTGGATCGAAGCGACATGTCAGGCCTAACTAGACCTGGAAAGCAATTTTCAAAATGATTGATAAGAGTAGAAAATAATTTTCTCTTCAAAAACATTTGGATCATATTTTATTTATTTTCACTCGCATGAAAGTGGATCAAATATAAAAAAACACGGGGTTTTTCCTTTGTTGCACTGGTCTAAAGACCCTAACCTAGCTTCTTGGCTCAATTTTTTAAGATATGTATATATAGGAAAATAAATCTAGGTTATCAAAATAATTAAACAAATAACAAAAATGCATACTATTCAAAATTAAATAACCATGCAACCTTAAATGATTTCCACAATCATAAAATTATAGTCGTAAGGCCATTCAACATTCAAGTAGTAAACATTTATGGAAATTCTACTTTTGTTGGACTAAACCATATGGCTATTGTAAATACCCCCATAAATATTGATGAATCTGTGGCCCATTCTAAATAGAGATAGGAGAAGATTGACTTAGAATTAAATCTGACTCACTGGGTCAGATTATGGATGTATGCCTATTATTGATATGCATACGGGTAATACTATAGCAGTACAACTATAATTTGCCATGTGTGATAAACGTTAGAGTCTATTAATCTCAGTATTAGCGTGATACAACTACCTTCAACCTCTAGCTCAATTATAAAATGTATCTATGTAGATATAATCTATAGTCATGCAAGTAAGACAATAGCCGTACGACTTTAATTCACCCAAATAGAAAGTTTTTACAGAAATAATTAAACATACTCATAGAAAAAATATTCCAATAAAGAATGAACAACTGAGATTTAAAAGGTCTCAAGTTTACCTTTTAGCTGAGTTTTTTTGCATTTCATGGAGAAATTTGATGGAAAGAAATCAATCTAAAACTCCAAATTCAGTGTACAGGACTGATTTGAATGGAATTTCAGTCTAAATCTACTTAGAATCTGATTTCTAAGAGATTTAAATAAATCCAGAAGATAAATCATAGATTAGATCGATTCTATGGATTAAAAGCATTCTAAACTATATTTCTAGCCTTTCATAGAGTTTTCCTAATGTTAATAGTGAAAGAAATAATATTCTAAAATCAGTCAAATGTAAATGTTCTCTCTCTTAAAATAAGTCACACACTAAATATCCTTTTTTTTTTCAATTAGAGTCCTTCCCTTTTTGTTCTGTCAAAAATCCCTTTTATATTTAGGTAAAAAGAATCCTTAATAGGATATATATCCTTCATTATAAATCTCAATTAGTATTAAATTGCAGATTCTATCTTCATTTTATAACCGCACGGGGTTATAACTATGGTCGTGTGGTTATAATACCAAACATGTAGAAATAAAACTCTTCAGGGTAGGCTAGATATAAAGTTTAACTGTATGACTAAAATTTATTGTTGTGCGATTATAACTTCATCCGGGATATGAAATCTTACAATCGAGTCAGGTGGTAAATATATCTGTATAGCTAAAATGTATAACCGTGCGGTTATAATATGTTCCTGGGTAGCTAACTTTTAACTTTATTGACTTTTCAAAGTTTGACTGTTTGACTTGGACTTTGGAGACGTTCTTTGGATTTCTCATTCCTTGAACTTCTCACCTAGTCAAACTAAGAAAATTTCACTTTTAACATAAAAGGTTACGAATGCTAAACATCATCTACCTGGGGAAATCTCATACCTATAATGTTGTTTTTTAGAGAACGAATAAAAACTTATATACTGTTACAAAGAGTCAAGGTTGGATGACAAACTTATTAATCCCTTTTTAAACTTAAAAATGGTGATAAATTGTAAAAATGGAGATAAATTGTAAAAATGGCCTAATTTCCAATTTTTTCATTTTAGTTTTATGTTATCACATATGCATAATGAAGGAATAACTAAATATGGGAAAAATGAACCAAACAGTACAAACCCATATGCAAGATATTCTAGGGGATACATTTGTAAAATAAGGGAGAAGAGGTACAACCGCCTAAAATACATAATTTCTAGGAGTGCAGTAAATAATTTAAATAAACCCTAAAGTACATCTACATAGTCGACTACCCTGCATCAACAAAGGTTACACAAATACGACACATAGAATTCAAATAAAAATATATGAAATATTCATATAATAGAATAAAAAATGATAGCTTAGGGTCATTTATTTAGGGGATGGTCGGGTTAACCCAATAGGTTAGGCCCAATTAGACCTGAAAAATAGATTTTATTAAATGATTGATTGGACTGGAAATTCATTTTGTCTTAAAAACCTTTAGTGCAAATTTTATTATTTTTATTTAATATTCATAAAATGAGTCAGACATCAAGAAACACGGGGGCTTCCTTCATTGGACTATGTTAACGACCTTAGACGTGACTTTAAGATTGGTTTACTACTTTTCATGAGTAAATGGGATATAAAATATATGTCCAATACATGAAAATCTTATAGAAAATACATTTTTTCTGCCTAAAATAACCTTACGATTATAGCTCTGTCTCTAAGGAGATAAATAATAACTATGAGAGGATGAACTTTTAATGAAAAATTTTTCCCTTCTTGAAAGTTTTAAGTATGGAAAACAAGTCCTTTTATTTTGAGGAAAGAAGTGCTACGAGAATGGAAACAATATTTTTCCTAAGTTGATGAGATAACTCTTTCCAAAACACCTTTCACCTTAGAAGTTACTTTAAGGTTTTAGAAAGAAGAATATCTCAAACGAAACACACATGTAAATGCATGCTTAGGAGTTTTGATGAATGCAAAAAAGATTTTTTTAAAAAATGGTTTGAGAAAACCGAACAATTCCTTAAGCGATTAAGGTTTATTCCTTTAGGAACACCATTCGCCTAAAAAGCGAGAGAAGGTTTCCTTAGATAAACTCCTTAATTCAATACACGTGTGAATGTGGGCTTTTGGATTTTTTTTGAAATTCAAAGTTGAAATATGAAAAACATTTTCAAAGAAATTCCACTCGAATATCTAAAAATGATATTTGGAGTTGCCACTCGGTTCCCAGCTCTACCAGAAATTAATTCACGATATTTCTCGGATCCCAAGCTCGAATCAAAAACTATTATCCAGAGATCGAGTTTGGACAAGACATTTACTCATCCTTTTTCAAAAGACACTTAGGAAATTGACAACATTTAAAAACAAAGTATTTTTATTTGAAAACCAACTAATTTGATTTTATCTTGGATTTAAGGTGATCGGGTATACAAAATGTCACATCCCAACCCGGGATTGACAAGTACATTATGAATATAAGATGATAATGAAGATTTAAGATGGAATTTAAGAATTTAAGGTTAGATTCTTGGTGTTTTTGGGAATGAAAGTTATGGAATTTTATTGAGGTTTGAGAGGTGAAAACGAGTTTGAGTAATTTGTTTATGATTTGGAGTTTAAATTATGTTTAATTAAGGTAAATATAATTTGTTGAAAGTTATCTTGGGTTGTGTTAAAGTAAAAATGTGAATTTGGAGATAAAACATAAACAGTTAGTTTTGATGGTTTTATCGGTGTTTATAGAACTGAGTTGTAAGTTTGTATTTGGAGTTCTAATGGTTGTTTATGAAGTTTTATTGAAGATATAGGTTGGAATAAGGATGTGTGAGAGTTCGGGATGAGAATCAAAAATTACAGAAGTGTTTCGGGGAGTTTTGGAGTTCGAAAATAGAACTGCTACACGAGAGGCATATAGCAAGCTACACAAGATCGTGTAGCTGAAGAAATTGAAGAATATTTGAAGATGTGAACTACAAGTGTGCCGTGTAGAGACTACACGAGGTCGTGTAGGCTACACGGGTGCCGTGTAGATTCTATACAGGGGCCGTGTAGCCTGGAAAAGGGAAGAATTCGTGAGAATTAAAGCTACACGGGTCGTGTAGTAACTACACGGGGGTGGTATAGGGTTGCGACTGAGTGATTCTTCTAGAATTTGTTAGATTTTTAAGGGGGTAAATTGGGTATTTTGGCTTTGGCTGGTTCCTACCACTATATATAGGGCCATTTGGATTGAGGGGAGCTCTTTAAGGTACGTTCTCCCCCTCTCCTTTTCCTTTCTTCTTTGTTTTTTCTATTCTTTGTTCATTTTCTTTATGTTTTTTATGTTGGGTTTTGTTGTTGTTGGTCATGAATGGGGAAAGAACTCATGTTAGTTGATGCTAGAAGCTTGATAAGGGGTTAGTATTCAAGAAGATGATGGGTTGATGGTGTTAGTGTGGGTTAAGGCTTTGGCTCCTTTGATGAGTTGGAGTTTCTTCAAACTTGTAAGTGGTTACTAACCCTTTT
>CAOJCR011807975.1:0-10256 GCA_948330485.1 Euphorbia neoarborescens | reverse complement strand
TATTTATTTCCAAACAAAACCTAAACATGCAAGAAAGACCTAAAACATGCAAGAATAGGAAACATTCAAGGAAAAAGAGAGATAACAATGTTTTAGGCTTAGATTTTACCTTCTCATCGAGTATCCACCGATTGACACTTAAGAAAGCCCGAGTCTGCTCTGGTCTTTACCATCGATATCTGAATCCCAAACTGAGTGTTTCCTTGAGTGTGTTAATAACCAAGACCTAAAATTAAGAAGACTTATTATTCAAGTCTCTTACTTTGATAATCTTTTAAGGCATTTTGGATGTTTTTGGAAGCGTAGATGCGTTTTGTGAGTTTGGGGGTGTGAAAAAGCTTACTTTTTGGTGTTTTCTCTTGTTCCTTTTGATTTTGAAAGACAAAGGAAAGGAAAAGAAAATGGTGACTAGAAGATCAAATTGAAAGTTAGGGATGAAAAGAGTAAGATGATGATGAAAATGATGGGTGGTGATGAAAGGATAAGAAGAACAAAGCTCAAAGATAGAAGATGAGAGGAGTTGAGAGACGTGCAGATTTGTTGTGATCTTTTTTTTTTCAAATCGTGAATCCTTCCCTTCATGAGCAGAATTTTTAGTCTTTTTAAGACCCCAAAATGTGGTCTCGCCCAAGTTGGTAAAAGACCAAATTTCCTTTCCTTTAGTCCCCTTAAAGCATCTTCCTATTTGTGTGCAAATACTTCCCCCTTAATTCTTTTCTTATCTCATTTTATTTTCATTTTCTTTTATTGTTTTTATTCCTTATTTTTTTGTCTCAAAAATCAGATTTGAATTTATTTATTTAAGTCACAAAAAGAGATGCTTATCTCATTTAAGCATATGGACTATAGGTGTGTGGGCCTAAGCAATGGGCTTGGGTCCAATTGGACCTTAGGCCCATACGCCTATGGTGAATTTTGGCCTAAGAAAAAAACACTCAAGAAATACTTGGTTTGGGTCTTGTTGCATGGATACCGGAGTCCTCTAATTTTCTTTTAATCGACGTAAGTGAAAATCGAAACGAGAAAAAGTATCAGCGAATGCTGATTTCATCATTTCCTTGGGAAAAATTTCCATGCTCATAGTTTCCCCTCGTGTAAAAATTCTTTTGCAATAGAATTTTCGAACATGTAGTGAGCATACCGTGAACTGGTTAGTATTCCTTAACCTCTGAGTTCTTCACACAAGGTTTGTTCCTTCATCGAGAACTGATAATTTTTCCCCTCAATCAAGGATTCATGCATGCCTTTATATCTAAGCTTCGTATGGAGTGTTTTGTTTGCTCTTAGATCTTAGGCTTTGTGCTAAGAGGACGAGGTTGTTTCTCCCGTATTTGTCTCTTAATCAACAATTTTGGGAAAAAATTTTTGCCTCTTTGATTAAGAGATAAAGTAGATAGAAATGGTTTGGAATTATTGACTATTGCCAGTGACTATAAAATTCTGGACTTATTGACTATTGCCAGTGAACTGATTATTCTGGACTTATTAACCATTGCCAAATTATTAGCTGTTCTTAACACTTTTCGACACTATTGTGGAGTTTGTGAAGTGACTTCTTTCATGGACTCTACGGTTGATATGCATGTGTGAATGTAGCCTATGCATATGTAGAGACTCAATGTATGGATTTATATAAGTATTCATGGCGAGACTCCTCCGGATGTCAGGCCGCTCCGTCCTTAGCTGGAAATTTTTGGTTTAACCATCAAATAAGTCATGTGTTGTGGTGTGAAGACTTTACCCGTGCTGAATAAAAATGACATTCAAGTTTGATTTGCACGAGAACCTCTCAATTTTTGCCCCAACGAGCCGCTCTAACTTTTGCCTGGTCTGCTGAGAATCTCTCAGTTTTTGCTCCGATGAGCTATTTTATTTATTAATATTATTATTATTTTTTTTATTATTTTTTCCTTTTTCTTTTTTTTTTGAAAGAAATGTTGCAAGATATAAAACAAGATAAATGGAGTTATTTCTGTTAGGATCAAATTCAAATTGCACCTATCTTATTCTCTTGATTACACTTTTTCCCTATATATGCAATTCGAAACTTTCATGTGAACTTTCATTCTAAAGTACTGAACAAAATAACACTTCATTGATGAAATAGATCATGGGAAACCAACGTAACAAAATTGATATACATTTCTGATCTGAGTTCTGCCACCAGGCACCCCTTTTTGGGTTTTATACTTGGTGAACTCTTATTTTTCTGTCTTAAATTTATTTCGAACTACCTTTTTGATTTTTAACTCAGTAGGTTGATCCATTTACAAGTTCAGGGCGACATTTCTTTTCTTACTGAATTCTAAATGTAATGAGTCCAGCAGGCCTTCATTTTGTAGCCTTTACACTTGGTATTTCTTCAGATGATCTTAGTTGATAGGAGTGGAGAATTCATTGCCATCAAGATCAGCGATCTTAACTGCCCCTTTGGAGAAGAGTTTTGTGATAACGTAAGGCCCTTTCCAGTTTGGCTTAAATTTACCCCTAACATCAGTGTTAGTAGGTCTTAACTGCTTGAGAACGAAGTCTCCCACCTGTAGAGGTTGTGGGAACTTCTTGACCTTTTTGTTGTAGGCTCGGGCCAACCGTTGCTGGTACATTTGCAAACTGTGTAATGCTGATAGCCATTTTTCATCTAACAATGCTAGCTGCTTATATCTGCCCTTGGCCCATTCAGTCTTTGGCAATTGTGCTTCTAATGCTATTCTGAGTGACTGAATTTTAGTTTTAATAGGGAGTACTGCTTTCATCCCATAGATCAAAGAGTCAGGGGTCTGCCTCGTGGGTGTCCTCATACTGGTGCAGTAACCCCACAAGGTAAGTGGTAGCTTATCTTTCCAATCCCGATAGGTGGTTACCATCTTACTCAGGATTCTCTTTATTAACTTGTTTGCTGCTTCCACTTCCCCGTTATCTTGTCGTCTATAAGGAGAATATTTATGATGTGCTATCCCATATCGAGCTAACAGGTCCGCTGTTTCAGCCTAAAATTGTACCATATTATCTGAGATGATATGGTGTGGGATCCCATATCGAGAAAAGATTTTCTTAGAAATAAACTTGGCCATTTGTTTTGCCGTGATTGTGATATAGGATTCCCCTTCCACCCATTTCGAAAAGTAATCGACTACCTCTGTTACGAATTTATCTTCGTTGGAGGCTGTAGGTCAAATTTCTCTGATGATATCAATTCCCCACGCAGAAAATGGCCAAGGGGTTGACAGATTCTGTAGTTCCAGTGGTGGCAAGTGGGTGAGGTCACCATGGATTTGGCATTCATGACACTTTATAATCTCTTCTACACAGTCAGCTTGCATAGTAAGCCAGAAGTGTCCCATTCTCATAATCTTCTTAGCGAGGGATATTCCGTTCATATGGGGACCGCAATCTCTAGAATGGGTTTGTTGCATACCTGTTGCGCCTTTGTCTTGCTCAAACATCTCAGAAGAAACCCATACGCTGTCTTTCGGAATAATTGATCCTGGAAACATCTGTACTGGACTGCCAGTCTCTTAATTGTTGCTTTATCTAATTCTGTTGTGTCGAATGGAAATAGACCACTTTGTATGAAAGTTTGTATATCAAAATACTAGGGTTTTTCTTCCGCTGTAGCACACTAAACTCAGGATGTCTGGAAGTAAGGCACTAAGGTTGTTTCCACTACCAGGGGATTCATCGGATTCACTATCGGATTCTCCCATATAGATGCCAAGGTTGCCAGTAGATCTGCCATCTGATTATCATCCCCGATGTAAAATTCACAAGATTGAAATACCGTGCTCTATTCCTATACTGCTTCTAGGTAGTGCTGTTGATATTCTACTCTGATTTCCCACTCCCCGATGATTTATTTGATGATCAGTATAGAATCGCCAATGATGAGAACATAGGACGCTTGGAGATTTTATACTGTTTCCATCCCAAACAAACAAGCCTCATACTCGACTTTGTTGTTAGTTACGGGAAAGCATTTTGATAAAGGGATGATTTCTCCTTCAGGTGTGGCAATGAATACTAGAAGTCCTACCCCTTTTCTATTGACGGCCCCATCGAAGAACATTATCCATTTCTCTACAGGTTCTTCTTCAATTGTGGCTAACTGTTCAACTGGGAATTCTAAGTTCTTTTAATACTTAGAGCCCACTGGTTGGTGAGCAAGGAATTCAGCCATAGCTCTCCCCTTGATCACTTTTTGAGTTACATATTTCATATAGATAGCTTTCCAACAAAACTGGGTGCCACATACATATATTTCATTGGATTGACCTTAGCGACTGCTTGAATTTGATAAGACTAGAAATAGTGTCGTAGCTTCTTTGTCAGCCAAACCATCGTTGCATATGTCTTCTCAACCAGAGTATATCGGGCTTCATAATATAAGAACCTCTTGCTCAGGTAGTAGATGGGATATTTCTTCTTCATCTCAACTTCCTGGACTAGTATTGTCCCTACAGAATTATCCTCAATGGTCAGATATATGATTAAAGGCCTCCCCAGAATCGGTGGATGCAGCACTGGGGGATTTATCATATTAGCCTTTATTTATCGAAACCTATCTGATATTGGCCATTCCAAATAACTGGCTGATTCTTCCTCAATAGTTTGAAAATTGGCTCACACACAGTGGTAAGTCTGGCGATGAAACGACTGACATACTGTAAGGAACCAAGGAAGGCTCTCACTTCTTTTTCTGTCTTTGGGGTTGACATTTCTTGTATGGATTTAATCTTATTAGGATCCATCTCAATACCTTGCTAGCTCAGGATATGCCCCAAAAGCTTTCCTGATGTTACACCAAAGGCACACTTGGCTGGATTCAGCAGCAGGTTGTATTTTTCTATCTTGGTCAGGAACTTATTGAGTATTACTGCGTGGTCGGCCTATGTGTCAGATTTCACCAACATATCATCCACATATACTTCCACCTCTTTATGCATCATGTCTTAGAGGAGAGTGGTCATAGCCCTCTGGTATGTTACCCCGACATTCTTTAACCCAAATGGCATTACCCTGTAGAAGTACATTCCCCATTTTGTTATGAAGGCAGTTTTAACCTTATCTACAACCGACATCAAAACCTGGTTGTACCTTGAGAACCCATCTATAAAGAAGTATATAGCTGATCTGGCTGTACTATCTATTAGCCTATCAGTGTACGGCAGCAGAAAATCATCCTTTGGCGTTGCTTTGTTCAGATCTCTGAAGTCAACACAAACTCTGACTTGGCCATCTTTCTTAGGTACTGGGACCACGTTAGCCAACTACTAGGGGTACTCTATAATCTCAATGAACTTTGCTTGCATCTGCTTCTGAATTTCCTCCCTGACCTTTTCAACCCGCTCTAGTTGCAACCTTTTGAGTTTCTGCTTTACTGGCTTCATGTTCGGGTTGGTTGGAATTCTGTGCTTCGCAATGTCTCTATCCAACCACAGCATGTCTTTATAAGACCATGCAAATGCTGTTACAAGCCTTTCAAGGGTGGCTGTTATGTCTCTTCTTTCCTCAGAAGTCAAATCAGAAGAAATGTTTACCATTTTTAGCTCGTTAACAGTTCCAATATTTATTTCATGCAATGATGTGTTATTAATGCTAAATACGTTGCATGCATGTTCAGGTGAATGCATGAAATCACAAAAATATAAGTCACAGGTAAGCAAAAGTAGAGTTCATTTCATTAAAGGCCTTATACGCCGGATTGTCAGTATTAAACAGAGAACCTACATCTATTACATAGTTAGGTACATCATCCTCAATAGGTGGAGAGTCTTCGGCTATCGGTGTGGGAGCTTCGATCATTGCTTCTTTGGCTGCTGTAGCTGGAGTTGGAGGTGAGTCTTCTCCCAAAAACTTATCCCAAACCATATCAAGAATATTGGTTCCCTGAAGGGCCTTAACTTTAATCACAGCTATAGTGATTTCTTTTGTCTTGGTCTTCAAAATGATGTGGGCCTCATCTATAGTTTTGCTACTTTGGGCTGACTTCGATAGTACAGCTGACAAGGTCTTATATATAGCATCTACAATTTTAGACATCCCGTGAGGGAGTTAATTGCCATCATTCTCTATTCTTTCTTTAGCTGGTTCTTTCTCGGGGGCTATGGATTCCTCGATTAGCTCTTTGAGAGTGTCATCTATGCAAAAATCATTAAAAATCTCAAAGCCAGGGACTACCTCCCTCAAGTACTCTACAGGTTCTGTCTCTCCACCGTACTCGGGGTTCCGAAGCTCTGATGAAATTAATGTACAGATAATTCGACATGTTCTTCTTTCTAGTCAGTATTCGGATGTGATATCCTAGCCCTTTCTTATCCCTCTAAGTCGACACATAGACCAGGTCGATAATTCTTTGCAAATTTTTCTCGATTCCTCGGCTAGGTTCATAATTCATTCTTTCAAGGTACTTATAGCCCCATGCTCTGATCGGAAGCACCCTTTTATTTTTTTGTATCCTCGATCTTGGTCCTAGCTATTTCCTGATACAGGCCACTTGAAACCCAAAAGTAGGGAGTTCCGTAGCTGCTAGCACTACCAAGACACTCGGATGATCCGCCTCAATAGCTATTGTCTCACTGTCTTTTGGTAGCTTGATCTTCTGATGGAGTGTATAGGACACACCTCCCAGTGAGTGAATCCAAGGTCTTCCCAGAAGGAGGGAAAAGGTCACAGGGATGTCTTTCACCTTGAATACAGTTTTGTCCCGCACTCTTTGGACTTCTACATCGGTTTCAAAGGTTTCGAGGACTGATCTTTTGCTATCATCGTATGCTCTGATGATGGTGGTAGACTTTTTCATCATTTCCTCATTGAGTGATAGATGAGGTAGGATCTTAAGCCGAAAGATATTAAAGGTCGACCCGTCATCGGCCATAACAAAAGGTATTGATAGATCCATGATTTGCCCCTTTAAGTACATTTCCTTGTTATGCTCTCGGCCTTCTGAGGGCAAATCAACATCTAAAAATATAATGACTAGAGTCTTCTGTGCGAGTACCAAATCTACCGGCTCTCCTCCATTTACATTTCCAATCAGACCACATACTTCTTCAGAAGAAGATAAGGGAACTGTATTTTCCATTAGTTTCTTCACCATTGCCTGTCTGTGATGTGCAGACTCTGTCAATAGTTTCCAGATGCTGACCCTGGCTTGTGTCTTTTTGAGCTAATCAACTACAGTATCATCCGTGACAACTAACGGGGGATAAGGGAATGTGATAGGCACTATCGAAGGTATGTTCTGTCCTGGAAGGTCATTACCCTGATTCTGTACCACTTGATCATTACTGTGTTGTCTTGGTGGATTCCGTCCCCCATTCTGACTGCCCCTTCCTCTTGCTCAAAATACCCATCCACTACGGGTTATGTTGTTCACTTTCTAATCTTTGGGTCCCAAGAATATGGCCCGCACTCATTGATACTTGCCACGGTGTCTGTTTATGTGCTTTTTGCAACTCCTCTTCTTTCGAGTCAATCTCAACTAGATCGACTTTAGTTATTCTGACTCCAAGGGTCTTTCTTAGGAATCAACATGAATTCCTCTTCGCTATCCTCTTATTCAATATCCTGCAATCTTATCCTCTTTAGTTAGCTAGAGGCGGCAGAGATAGTTTAGATCTTGGCTTCTTCTTCCTTCTTTAAGAGCTCTTTCATGATCACACTTCTAAATATACTAGACTGTACCATGTTCACGTTCCCTCAAAACCTTGGCAATGGATTAGTTTGGGTGCCGGGCTTGGCCGACGGTGGTTCTTCCAATCGTCCCCCATTGATGAGCTTCCAAATTTCCCACGACAAAGTCATACATTCATCTGTCTTGTCCCTACCAAAACATGATATGCACAAAAATTGTCTTTGTGCACTGGGGATGGAGGAGTATAGGTCTTGACTGAGTTGAGTAGTCCTGCCTTCTTGCATTTGAAATAGATCTTAGATAAGATCATGTCCCATGGGTTAACAGTTTGTCTTCTTCTCTACCTTTCTTTACTGTCCATGGCCTGACTGATGGAGGACACATCAGTATTAGAAATCACTAATGAACTCGGATTCGAACTTGACCCTTGGGTCATAGATTTGTAGCTTGTGGAGCCCAAACTTTGCACTTGCTTCTGGAGAACTTCATACTTCTCCACCCCTTTGCCCATTTCCAATACTTCCAAATAAGAGCCGAAGGTCCTATATTGCATTTCTTTCTGGTACACATCCAGGCTGCCGTCTACAAACTTGATTATGAGTTCTAACATTAAAGGCTTAACAGCTAAGCCATTCATAGTTTTAACCCACCTCTAATAGTAGTAATGAAAATTCTTTCCTTTCGGCTTGCGCACTTCCTTAAGATCCTGTAGAGAAGTCTTGAATTCTATATTATTGTAAGCATAGTTGCTCATAAATTCTCTTGATAGTGCCTCGCAATCCCTTCTGACAGCTTTCAATTGTTGGTTGTACTAGCTGGTGGCTTTACCATCCATTGTGGTAGGGAATAGGTATGCGATTTGATTTTGACTCAATCCAGCCTTTAGTCAAGACAATGACAAATTGTGTCATATGAGATGTCAGAAAACCTTTTCCTTTACAAGTCGAAAAACGTGGCATAGAAAATCCTGGTGGGAACCTTTCTAGTCCAGTGGCCTGGAGATCTCTAGGATTTGCATACTTTAACTCCTTTACCTGTAGCATACTGAGGAGCTTCTTTAAGACCTCTTGCTGGTCTTTCTGCTCCTTTTGGAGTTACCCTTGCATAGAAATTTGCCATGCTGACAATGGCCCTAGGACTTCAGTTTCTCGCATATCTCCTTGTGGGGTCTGGAAAATGGGTGGTCTTTGCACTGCTTGAGGTGTAAGAACCTCATTCTGCATCGATACCTGTACTGGCAGTGGGTTAGATGGTCCTACCCTAAAGATTCTCTGAGATTCAGAAATCGCCACCATCTTAGTTGCCAACTTGTCTGCAAATTATTCTGAATTGAACAGATCCATTATCATTTGATTAACTTAGGCGAGGGTGACCCCTCTGTTATCTACCTCATTCTCACTAGGTTGTACTGGATTACCCTGACCCTACTTTAATTGTGCTGTTATCTGTGACTTCAACCAAACTCTGTGATTGTTCAGCTAGATCAATAAATTCTTCTGACCCCGCACAGCTCTGATCATATCCTGTTCTGATTCTACTCTTGCCAATCAGGATCTGTCCCATCTCCAAACTACACCGGGAATAATTAGGTTAGTATGATGCATGTTGATGTGGAAAATGAATAAACACTAGTGGATGCAATGACGAGGATACGTGTGTCTGTATACAGAGTTAAGAACAACCATGATTTTACGATGTGGTCATCGACCACTTAATATGATTTGATGGAAGATCTCTATTTTGGAGCCTTGATTTGATGATGTGGTCATCGACCGTATGATATAATTTGATGAAAGGTCTCCATTTTGGAGCCTCAATTTGATGATGTGGTCATCGACCGTGTGATATGATTTTATGAAAGGTCTCCATTTTGAAGCCTTAATTTCATGATATGGTCATCGACCATTTGATGATTTGATGAAAGGACTCATCTTTGGAGCCTTATTTTGATGATGTGGTCATCAACTGCATGATATGATTTGATGAAAGGACTCAGCTTTGGAGCCTTAATTTCATGATATGGTCATCGACCATTTGATAATTTGATGAAAGGACTCGTCTTTGGAGCCTTAATTTCATGATATGGTCATCGACCATTTGATATGTTTTGATGAAAGGACTCATCTTTGGACCCTTAATGATGCGGTCTTTGACCGCTGAGATGAAAGGTCTCTGTCTCAGGAACCTTTTAATTGTGCGGTCTTCGACCATTGATATGATTTGATAAATGGTCATGGCATTTGATGAAATGATATGGCATTTGTTTTTTATGAATGATATAGCATTTGATATTGCTTTGGCAGTTTGATTATGATATGGCATAATGTTAATGAGGTATGACATGTCATTGCATGACATGGAATTATGTGTTGATGTATGACATGGCATTACATGTCATGGCACAATGCGATGATGTTTGATATGTCATTGCATGACATGGCATCTTGGATGATGTGTGACATGTCATTGCATGACCTGGTATAATTTAATGAAGTATGACATGGCATTGCATGACATGGAATAATGTGTTGATGCATGACATGGAATAATGCGATGATGAGTGATATGTCGTTGCATGACATGGCATAATGATGATGTATGGCATGACATCGCATGACATGGTATA
>CAOJCR011807926.1:0-10984 GCA_948330485.1 Euphorbia neoarborescens | reverse complement strand
TTTAGGAAAATTATATATTTTTTTTCATATAAAGTAAGCTTATTTTATGTTTTTTTAACCATTAACGGTTCAACTCAAATTTTATCTCAAGATTATAAAAAGGTACTATAGACTATATGTCAAAAATCTACTCTCGAGTACATAGATTTAAAAAAAAAATAATTTGCGAAATATTCCAATTTCTTTAACATTAATCTATTAATATAAATTAGCAAAACATCCGAGTAATATCTGGTTGGATTGAATAGTTAACTATAATATAATTATTTTATTATTAATACTAAAAAATAAGATTTATTTTTCAATAATGAGTTTGAGAATTAATTAAAAAATTCAAAATAATATATGTTTTATGCAATACCAAAATATAAATTGAATATTTAATCTTATTAAAATGGTAATGATTGATTTCTATGTATATATTATTTCACTACTATCAATCTAAAAAAAATATAATAGAAATTAATTTATATTATTAAAGATTTCTTTGAAAATAACATTTGTAGTACAACTGTATGCTTGCCTTCCACATCAAATATAAAAATTTTCAATCCCTTTCTAAATTTAACTCTTAAGATTGCAACATATATTTAACCATGAGTAAATACTAGACGCGGTAAATAATGGTCAATACGAGAAAGTGATTGTCTTTAACTCTTGTTTATTGTCATAGCAAAACTAACAATCAAAGGGAATTGCCTGATATCAGAAGGTATTAAAGCAAGTCAAGGAATGAAAATTTTCTCTCCTTTAGTGGATCCATTAATCATTTCAGCTTTGATCACATGTTTTCCCAGCTGTGTTATAAGTAATCTAGTACCATTACATAATCCAGATGTTTGATCCAAATTACGAAGCAACATAACCAGTACACCAAGTTTCAAAGTCAACTTATGATGTGGGAGACCTGAAGAATTTATGGTATTCAAAAACTCTGGAGTATAAACATCTTCAAGACAGTTATAATGGCATTCAGTTCTGGAAGTCTGAACTTAAATAAATTACATAATCTCCTGACTAAGCGGACAACATATACTCATTCACCTTATTCACAGTGTCTAAAGTCGGAGCAAGAATCGCTTGCTCTTGTAGATATCTTCCATCTCGATTATTTCCCATTAAATTTGAATATGTGCTATGAAAAGTAGTTGCAATAGAGTAGTAATTGAGATAAATACTAGCTCTAAATTTAATAAAATATCTCAACTGAATTTAATATTAATATTAAAATATATAAAATATTAATAATAATAAAATTGGAAGAACAAATTTTCTATATTATTTTTAATATAGTTATGTTAAAAAAAAATAAAAATTGAAATAAAAATAAAATGAAATTATTAAAAATAAAAATATGAATTTAAAAAATTATAAAAAAATTAAATATAAAAATAAAAAAATTAATAAAATAAAGTGTTGATATATCAATTTTAATATTTTAAATTTATAATATATCTATAGATTACTAAGTGTGCAAGATAATGTATATCTCAATATCTTTTAAATTCAATAAGATTATATTGACCTGTAATTTTCTCAACTTTTTTATTTTTTTAGAATTAAATATTGAGCTATTTATAATTTCCTTCATCTGATGCTAATGGGAAGTTTCCTTGGAAATACGCTAGACTACAAAAACTGCAATCCTTATAGCAGTTAATTATTATAATTTCAATTAGGATATGAGATTGAATAAAAGAAAATCTTTTATGCATTTATGCTCATTTTTTCGTTTCCTTTCTGTCACCTGCAAATAATAATGAATACAGAAAAATCAACCACACGTTTCTGCAATTCAACTCTAGAGATAAGATTCAGCAAATCAGGTGCGGCCAAAACATCTCAACATTTTGTTTAACATTATACTTAATTCTACCCGCTTGAGAACTTTGAAGGCAACCTTACTCTGAAATGTCCTAATTTTTTTTTATCCTTTGTCCTGATTAAATTTCATCGAATTTTATCTAATTGTATTTTTCTCTCTATCTTATTTCTTTCAATTATTAACAAATGGCAAAAAGGATTGTACCAATTTTACTGAAGGAAGTTAACAAAGATTTCATGAACATTAAAATAAATGTTCGTGTTATTCGAAAATGGAAAGTACTTAATAAATTCAAAGGGTTTTTTTTTTCTTTAGAAATAATTTTAGTTGATGAAGAGGTAATACATATATATTTTATTCAACATAAATACATAAATATCACAAAACTTAAGAAATATTTTTTTGCTGATTATTTATAGGATACAACAATTCAAGCAATTGTATCTCAACATCTGATATCTAAATTTGACTCGGAATTGGAGGAAGGCAAAACATACATTGTAAAAAACTTTGAAGTATCTAAAAATGGAAGAAAATTTAGAGCAAGACGACATCCCTATAGGTTTAAATTTAAGTACAACATAGTGCTGTTGTAGAAAGACTTTAAAAAAATTAAGAGACAAATCTTTAACTTTATTTCAATTAAAGATTGATAATGAGCGTAAGCTTGGCTCATCTGAAAAGAAGCTTCTGGCTAATGTGGTTGCACCGATTACCTGCAAAAGCAAGGATTTGGTCGGAGAGAGGTGTCTCCGACGAATCCCCTCCGATACTTAAGTCAGTGACTTGTAAAGTAAGCCAAAGGAAAAAGGAAAAAGTTCGAGAAGATGATACCCGATTCCCTTTTATTTGGGGGTTTTGATGCTTATATATTGGTGCCTTTACACGTGACACGCCCTGATTGGTCTGCCAGATGTAACCTTTTATTGCTAGGAAGTGGGTGGCACCAACTCTTGATTAATTGTCAGTTTGATGGAGAATTAAGTCTGCCCATCTGATGAAATTCTCCTTTACCGTCGTTGTTGTCCTATCAGACTGCACTGAGCCTCTAATGCATTAATTGCAGCATTAAATGCTTTGGCCTCTCCCGTGGGCGGGAGGAGTCTTCCTGGAGTGCCCCTGTACACCTCACCTGGACGGCTGGAAGATGCTGTTCGGGGCGGAAAGCTATACGCCTCCCTTGGGCGTTAGGATGACGTATGCAAGAGAAATGAGAAGTCAGGTTATCAGGAGTCCCCCCACTTGCGTCGATTGAAATCGTTTTAGGATTTTGAGGAAGAATACTCTGTTTTTCTGGCTGCGCAAACCTTTGTGGTTCGACCTATTAGCAGGAAACAGCTAGGCACGCTATTAATGATAGTTGATGAGTCCTAATGCACGGTAGCGTGTGTCAGGATATGCAATGATGATGGGATAATGGGCCCTTCAGGTCGTGACATGTGTGACATGGGTTTTGAATTTTGAAATTGAGGGCTATCAATTGCGTATAAATAGTGGTGAAAACCCCAAGGAAAAAGCCTTTATCTTTTTCTTTCTTTTGTTCCTTGGGTAGGTTTTATGCCAAATAGCTCTCTTCGTTATCTTCTTCTTCAATCCGAATCACTCAAGACGCACGTTCGCTCCTTGCAGTATCTACGAAGGTGAATCCCCCACACCAACAAGAGGTTAGCTTGTAGTAGGCGACTTGTGAAAGCCTTTGGGTCTCGACCGTTGATAGTAGTGGTTTCTTCGGATAGTGAGCTCGAGATGAGCGAGTCTAGAAAGAAGAACGTGGCAACTAGCGGAGCTGCGATGAATGATGAAGACCTTTTGCGTGCCATGGCTGGTCAGCGCCATCTCAGGAGGGCCGCAGTTAATAGTGGCACTGCCCCTGAGAGTGAGACCTATCAGGATAAGGGCACCAAGGGTGTGGTTCCAACCACCACCATGAGTGCGGTCTTTGGGGATAAGGCCCTACTAAAATGCCACAGGTCCAAAGAAACTGCTAGCAACACAGGTGTTCCTTCCGAGAGTCCGGTGGACAACCCTCCGCTTGTGAAAAGGACCCGTCTTGAAGAGTTAGGGTTATGGGCACAATGCTGAGAGTTTTGTTTATTTTCCTTTTCTCTTAGCCTTTGATAGTATCTTAAGGGTTCTTACATATTCTGTAGGGTCAAACAATAGGTTCTGACACGGAGGCCTGCCCTTTGAATGTCGATGAGGGGACCCTAGATTTAGTGAAAATGCCATTCCCCACATTGAAGGAATGGCAGAGAATCCTGTGGATGATGGGAGCGCCCTTAAAGGAATGCACCCCTTACCCGCACCAGAGGTCGGGGTAACGGAGCCAGTGCCAAGTGAGGCGGGAGCAAGGGCCTTCCCGTCCCAAGCGACTGTGGTGCCAAACGAGGGTGGAGTGGAAGCATCACTACCCCCAGACAGTTGTGGTGCCAGAGGTGGTGTCGGGCGAGGCAGGTGCGAATGCATCCCTGCGCTAGGGGGCTAATGTACTGGAGACTAGTGCGTCTGTCTCCCCGACGGTGGCGTTAGGGAAGGCAGGAGCATAGGAGATAAGCCCTCCCGTCCGAGGGAAGGACGCAACGTCTATAATTCTGCTTCGCCCCCTCAACCTTCTGTGCCTTTCGCGCGTTCTACATCCTTGGGGGATGGCCTTCCTTTCGATAAGCTTCATCGGATCTTCGAGCGAGAGGATAATCCTTACCTTTCCTGCCTTACCGACGGATTTATTGCTTCCAGGGGCTTTCAGCGCATTATAAAGGTAAACTCTGGTTCCCTTTCTTCTCTCTCTCTTCTTCTTCTTCCTTTTCTAGGCCTAATCTGCCATTCTTAAATTTTTTTTTACACCTTCGCTATGTTGGTAGGGGGTAAATGACTTTCTGCACGTTTCTCCACGGGCAGTGATGGATTATCCATGCTTTGAGGCTTTGAAGAGAGAATATGAGGCTACAAGGAAAGAACTCGCGGAGGTGAAGAAAAATCTGGCCGTCGCTCAGGAGCAACTGGCAGCATCTCTGAACTACGAGGTGATAGTCTCCGTGAAGAGGGCCCGTGTGGGGGCCACTGAGGCAACCAGTGTTGCCGCCCTGCAGGCACGTGATGAAGCTCTCTACCACCTTTATGAGACTCGGTAGGAAATGGACAAGCGCGTCAATCAAGCATTGCGGGAGCATCATGATCAGGAGATCCATTTACTAGAAGAGCGATCTTGTTTGTCAGGTCAAGTAGATAGGCTTCGGGGCTTACCGGAGGAGAGGGTGATGGAACTGTCCAGTTGCCGTTGGGAGAAGACAGATGTTGAACAAACGCGAGAGGAAGCTATCCAAACACACCTTAGGCTGGAAAAGGAATAGAAGGCCTCATGGGATGATCTAGATACTTGGTGTATCCGCCTTTCTTGTCACTATAGGCAGGCCTACATCGACTTTACGCGCTCCTGTCCTGGTGAAGAGATTGTTTCAGCCGAGGTTCCCTTACCCTCCGAATGCGATGTAGATCGAGGGGAAAAGATGCTTAAGCTTCGCGTTAAACGTGTCCTCTGATTGAGAGGGGTGGAGTACCCTTGGTCGGATGAAGACGAAGAGCCAAGTAAGGGAGGAGAGACCTCTGCCGCCACGCCATGAAAGCTTCCATAAGCTGTGCACCACGCTACTAAAGTTCCCATAACATGTGTGAATAGGTAGAAATCATTTATCTTGGGATGGCAGACCTCATTACGTTGGAGTCTGCCCGAGTTCACCGTGAAGAGATAATTCAAGACTTGCTAATTCGGGAATTATTCATTACTTTTCGAAGATGACTCTCCTCTATTTTTGCTTTTTGTTGTCACTTGTTTGGATTTTGTTGCCATTTTCCCCTGATGTTATCCCCCTTCCAGCATGTAGGATGAAAGCTTAAGCTTGTAATAGTGCCTTTGTGTAACTCCCCATATGCGGGGAATGGTTAAGTAATGAGAAAAGTTGTTCTGCAATTGTTGTTTTTTTTAAACATACTTTCGTAGCTATGTTTTATGCTTACCTGTGAAGTAGATAGCCAAAAATTATGGGGGACATCAGGGGTTTGGATATACCCATCATATATTGAAGTTGATGGAGAGCCCTCTCATAGTGGGGCGTAAATCAGTCGGCAAGGGTGAGGAGGTCCGTTGCCTCCAGATGCCAATGGGGTCAGTGAGGGGTGAGAGATCACCCGCCTCATGACTTGGATAATTTGATCAGCGAGGGAAATCAAGTCGATCGTCTCTTTATGTGTGGATGGAGTTCGTGAGGGGTGACAGATCAGCCACCTCATGACTTGAATAATAGATCAGCGAGGGAGAGCAAGTCAATCGCCTCCTGATGTAGATGGAGACAGTGAGGGGTGACGGATCAGCAGCCTCATGACTTGAATAATAAATCAGCGAGGAAGAGCAAGTTGATCGTCTCCTGATGTATCGATGGAGTCAGTGAGGGGTGACGGATCAACCGCCTCATGACTTGAATAATAGACCAGCAAGGGAGAGCAAATCAATCGCCTCCTGATGTGTGGATGGAGTCAATGAGGGTGACAGATCATCCACCTCATGACTTGAATAATAGATCAGTGAGGAAGAGCAAATCAATAGCCTCCTGATTTGTAGATAGAGTCAGTGAGGGGTGACAGATTAGCTGCCTCATGACTTGAATAATAGATCAGTGACGAAGAGCAAGTCGATCGCCTCCTGATCTGAATGGAGTTAGTGAGGGGTGACAGATTAGCCGCCTTATGACTTGAATAATAGATCAGTGAGGAAGAGCAAGTCGATTGCCTCCTGATGTGTGGATGGAGTCAGTGAGGGATAATGGATCAGTCGCCTCATGACTTGAATAATAGATCAGCGAGGGAGAGTAAGTCGATCGCCTCCTGATATGGATGGAGTCAGTGAGGGGTGACAGATCAGTCGCCTCATGACTTGAATAATAGATCAGCGAGGGAGAGCAAGTCGATTGCCTCCTGATGTGTGGATGGAGTCAGTGAGGGTTGACGGATCAGCCACCTCATGACTTGAATAATAGATCAGCGAGGGAGAGCAAGTCAATCGCCTCCTGATGTGTGTCATTTTACCAGACGGACCGAGGGGGCCAATGTATGTAAGAAGGCAAATAACAAAAGCTAAATTTATTGAAGCTGTTAGGGGCAAGATTGCTTACATATGGTTAATGGCAAAAGAAAAATTCCCACAGCGGGAGCTGCTCCCATTGCGTTTTCTACTCCTGTTCTTCCGGTGGAGATAGTGAAGCCAGATAAGTTTCCTAGGCAGCTCGCTAATTACCACTGGCAATAGCCATGCCTTTATCCCTTAGGATCTGCATAGATAAGTGACGGATGGATACTACAGCTTGAGAGGAGACCAAAAAGGGTCTCCCTGTATCATCTTGTAAGCCAAGTATGCATCAATAATCATAAAAGGGGATTTCGCCCGTCATACCGCCTTACCGTCACCTACTTCGATGGACAAGTCAGCCTATCCCCACACTGGAATAGGGTGTCCCCCAAGACCTACCAGTGGCAAATGAACTGGCCGGATCCTTGTCTGGGCAAGGGTAATTTCCTGAGCTGCCTGCCTAGTAATGAGGTTGACTGAACTTCCGGTGTCTATGAGGACCCGACACACCGTGAACCCTTCCACCCCTAGCTCTATGACTAAGGCATCGGAATAGCTTGGAGCTACACGGTGAATCTGTTGAAAGGGCAGGAGAGACGGGGTGTCTGGAGGATTGCTCCATGCCTCTGCTCGCTTAGGGTGCGCTATAGCTACCTCCTCTGGCGGTCCGTCAGCTATCATCATTACGATTTCTCTGCTTCCCCGCGTCGGCCTAGGCTCTGCCTTGGGTGGAGGCAGTCTCTCTTGTTGCTGCAAAGGTGTTGGGATGTTACTCTGTCTGGATTTAACATGCATCGCCCATCCCTTCTGTATCACATTTTCCATCTCTTGGGCCAGAGTTCGACACTCCTTTATACTGTGCTCCTCCCTCTTGTGGTACCTGTAATAAGGCTTTTTCTGACTGGCCTGTTTCGAGTCCCCCGAGGACGGACGGGCTGAGGATGCCTCCAACACTTCTTTGCCATAGGGCTTGGTGAATGGTGTATACCGACCATCCTGCCTACTCTTGGAGTGGTCAGATTTATCCGACCGGTGGTGGCTGTAAGTTGACCCATTCTGTTGCCGGCAGCCAGAGGACTGCTCTGTCACCTTATCCTCTCATCAAGGTTCCTCCTCTACTTCTTCTGCCTCCACAAAATGCTTCACCCAGGTGATCATGGCGATCCTGTCTTTAGGTTTTCGCATGATGAGCTCATGATGCATTTTCCGGTTGGTTGTGTTGTGTATAAAGGCTTCATACGCCGTGGTGAAGTCTAAATTTTTGACATTCAGATATGCCCAGTAAGTACAAGATTAAGTAAGAAAGAAGAAACATAAACCATTCATAAATTAATTGCGATTAAAAAAAACCTAAGATAAAGAGAAATACAATGAACCAATTGAATCGAATTACTGTCACGATTCACAACTAGTTAATCATAGAGAAAGAGAGTAAGAACAACCCTTACTGTACTACTAACCGGACTTCGACTATCGAAAGCAAATCAATAGAGAAAATTTCTCGAAACAAGAGCCAAGTTCTACCAAAATGAGTTGTTACAACATTGAGTCGAGTTATCGGAGGGGAAGGGGTGCGTTACAGCAATACTGGATACCCTAAAACTGAAATACAATGTTCTATTTATACCTTTTGCTAAATGAGAAATAAAAACCCTTAAGGAAAATAAGTTTGTGTTAATTCCGTATAACAACACGAGGTCATGTTGCCAAAACATGAGGTCGTGTGTTGCTACTACTGTTTCATGTCATTTTGCCTTTAACAACACATGGTCGTGTTTCATCCCACGAGGTCGTGTACTTCCGCAGCTGATTTCTGCCATCTTACGTTCTATTACACGAGGTCATGTTTCCTGACCACAAGGTCGTGTGCTGCTTACAAATTTCTCATACAATGTTCAAATCCAGTGATTCAAGATCCGTTGGAAAGCTAGGAGAATTGTCTTCAACTTTCTCTCTAATGAACATCCCCAAATTCGGCCTCTAAATACCTCAAAATCTGCTCCCAAGTTACTGAATGAACATGCAAGCATCAATTGGACTTCAATCACGCACCTTAGCTCGTAATCATCTCGGGTCTCAATTCCTATGTACTCCAGCTTAACAAACATGTCAAGGTATACAATTCCTTAGTCTTAACGACCTCGGACCAAAGAAAAATAAAAAACATACAAATAAACTGAAAAATAACCAAAATATACATAAATGATTGAAATGCAAGAAAAATTGAAAATGCATGAAAGAATAACCAAAACACACGAAACAAATCAAATTAACCATTATTAAACCATAAAAATACCTAGAATATAAGGTCAAATATGGTCTTATCAACTACCCCACACTTAAAACTTTGCTTGTCCTCAAGCAAATATCAAAACACATAATAGAGACATAAGATTTCGCCTGAAAATCCAACTAGAATTTAACCATGTCATACCCATCAATTCTAAGCATGCAATATTAATCCAAACAACAAAATGGATACATACAGACAACAAACATAGATACCCATATTTAACAAGTCCAAACCAATCAAACAAAAAGGAACGATTAGAGCTTATACAACCAATTATTGCACCTCACTGAATGTCACTCAATTCACTCAAAGGTTCAAAGTAAACAAATATACACACTTAACCATGCAAAATATACATCACATAGCGAACTAATGGTATAATCTCGGTGCAGTTATTTATAAAGAAGCAAAATCAGAGAACCTGTAGAGTTGTAACATTGGAGGTTAAGGTTAGGTATGGAAAAGGTTAATTTAGTGTTAAACTCCAAATCACAACAAATATACAATGAGTTACAAAAACTGAAAATACCAAGTTCAAACTCGAAACAAGGATAGTTCTAGTCCCTAAGAGATATCTTTACTCTTTTTTTCTACTTTTTGTTTCGTATATAAGAGAAGAGAATAACGAAGCCAACATGAAATATCACTCCATTTTATTTTATTTTATTTAACAACCCAAGAACGAATAGTCGGAAAAAAACTTGAAACAATGCTAACACTTTGACAATGAAGTTCTCACAACCAAAAGAGTAGAAATTTAGATGCATTCAACAATTGAGATCCACTTTTTCATTGAATCACACATAAACAAACCAAATAAGAAAGACACTAAGAATGGAATTGACCAATCATTTTTACTTTGCAAAAATTGAATTGATGAAATAGCAAAAGAAAGGAAATCAAAATGATGAATCATAGAAACAACGATTTAGGTATTAAAGCTCATAGCTGAATTTCTCTTATATACATATATATTATTTTTTTCATTTTTTTTCAAATTTTTCTTTTATTTGAAAAGGCATGAGTTTTTCCAAAGAGACTAGAATTTTAAAATTGGTGGCTTCGATGCTTAAAAATGTTTAAACTTGATACTTTATGGAGAATAACCCGAAAAGTGATTTGGAGAAAAATGGTGAAAAAGAGAAAATAAAAGTGAAGAATTTGGGCTTGTAACTGTAAGACATTCACCTTGTAATGAGGTTTACTCAAGAAAAAAAAAATGGTTTCAAGCTCAAAGGGGGTGTTCTATGGGTAAATTAGATGTACAAGGTTAGGCAATTTAAGTTAAAGGGGTTAATCCTAAGGGTCTCTACATATTAAGCTCACGATGCCAAGTGTAAAACATACACCGAGTTCTATGATCTAGTATAGAATGCATGATTAACCCTCACAAAAATTAGGACCAAAGTAAAATGGTCCTTAGGCTCAAAACCTCACTTTAAGCACGAAAAGGGTTAAAAGTGTGTGTTTGGTTGTGTTGCTCATCCTATGTTCCTAGCCATATCACGGTTCAAACGTTGAAATATGAGTGGAAGTTTGAACCACTATATGCAAACCATCCTATCATTCTTTCTGTATATAACAATACTTAAAATTGACAAAGTAATCATAAACGGGCTAATTACTCATATCAATATCCCATAGTTTCCAAATTAGATTTGGGGATAGCTAGGCACTATCGAAATTCAATAACCAAACAATCCAACCAAACATCATAATGCAAATAAAGCAAAACAACACAGGAATA
>CAOJCR011807002.1:0-10876 GCA_948330485.1 Euphorbia neoarborescens | reverse complement strand
CGCTCCGAGTTCAATCCTTCTTGATCCTTTGTCCCAAATCACCTCCGAGTTCCCTAAAATCAATAAAAACAACAAAGAAAAGTACGAAAACACACAAACACGTAACAAAAACACAATTAAAAATACTAGAGAAAGGGAATCAAATATGAGTTTTTAAACTCATATCACCCTACATGAGAATGGGTTCCCAAAACACACAAGTACGGTTCACATGGTAGGCTAGGTCTATTTTTACAGACAATAAAGCCCCACATGAGAATGGGTTCTCAAAACACACTGGTATGGTTTGTATGGCATGCCAAGTCTATTTTTTACAGAAAACGAAGCCCTACGTGAGAATGCATTATCAAAATGCACGAGTTTGATTCACATGGTAGGCCAGGTCTATTTTTATAGACAATGAAGCCCTACATCAGAATGCATTCTCAAAATGCACAAGGTTGGTTCGCATGGTAGGTCGAGTCTATTTTTACAGACGACGAAGCTCTATATGAGAATGTGTTCTCAAAATACACGAGGTTGGTTCACATGGTAGGCCGGGTCTGTTTTTACAGACAACGAAGCCCTACATAAGAATGCATTCTCAAAACATGCGAGTTCGATTCGCATAGTAGGCCGGGTCTGTTTTTACAGACAACAAAACCCTACGTGAGAAAGTGTTCTCAAAACGCACGAGTTTAGTTCGTATGGCATACTGGGTATATTTTTATAGACAACAAAGCCCTACATGAGAATGCATTCCCAAAATGTACGAGTTCGGTTCGTATGGCAGGCCAGGTCTGTTTTTACAGACAACGAAGCCCTACATAAGAATGCATTCTCAAAATGCATGAGTTCGGTTTGCATGGCAGGCCTGGTTTATTTTTACAGATAATGAAGCCCTACATGAGAATGCGTTCTCAAAATGCACGAGTTCGGTTTGCATGGCGGGCCAGGTCTGTTTTTATAGACAATGAAGCCCTATATGAGAATGCATTCTCAAAACACACGAGTTCGGTTCGCATGGCAGGCCGAGTCTATTTTTACAGACAACAAAGACCTACATGAGAATGCATTCTCAAAACACACGAGTTCAATTCGTAGGGCAAGCCGGGTCTGTTTTTATAGACAACAAATCCCTATATGAGAATGCATTCACAAAACGCATGAGTTCAGTTCATATGGCATCCCATGTCTTTTTTTATAGACAACGAAGCCCTACATGAGAATAGGTTCTTAAAATGCACGAGTTCGATTCACATGGCAGGCCGGGTCTATTTTTACAGACAACAAAGCCCTACATAATAATGCATTCTCAAAATGCAAGAGTTCGGTTCGCATGGCAGCTGGGACTGTTTTTACCGAAAACAAAGTCCTACATGTTATATGATTTCTTTTTTACATTAAGTTTAGTTACACACTTTTATCATTAGTCGAGGGGAAATAATTTTTGTTTCCACAAATTCGATTAAGTGATAAAAGCTTAACATTGCAATGCATCACAAATGTTTGTAGACCAGTGCAAGGGGCATAAAGGTCTCAGATAAATCATTCACATTTTTATCATCAATCGAAGGGGAAAAAATTTTTATTTCTAAAATATTCGATTGAGTGATAAAAAATATCATCACTACTAACATCGGTCTAGGGATACGTGTTTCGATGAATTTCTTGATGAGATATGTTGTTCTGTGATTTCGTGTAGTGCTTTGTTCTTACAAATCTCTGTGTTTTTAGAAAGATTTTAGGTTCACAAGACTGGTACCAACAGTCCGTGGTAAAAGCTGCCTCGAGATAATGATGGTCCAAGATTTTGCAGCTCAAGGAAGTTTTCTAAATAATTCATGTCTCAAGCCAGCATGAAACCCACAAAGTTTATTTTCCCAACAAGAAGTTCTCGAGAGATCAATGTTCCACAGCTCAACTGTCAGGTAAGTATTCCCCATGCTCACTGTCGTGTTCCTGTATTCATGCAAATGATCCCAGTCACACAAGGGGCAACTGTGAGCATCGGGTTTTTACCCTGGATCTATGATGAAAATGGCATTTGCCAACCTGTTTTTATGCTTCATGTGTTCTTTCAGATTGCTCTAATGAGAAGATCCAGAATAAATGATCCGTACAAAAATTTCTAAAATCTGAGTTGAAACAATTTTTTCACCTTAGCCAGACCGAGTTAAAGTAATAGCTGAGGTCGGGCTAATTTTAAAAATTCAAAGTCAAAATGATTTTAATTTGAGTCAAATTTGGCTTAAGAATAAATAAATAATATTTAAGTCAGTTAAAATCGGATCGAGAAAGGAATTGGAGTGAAAATAAGAAGAGAAATATAAGTATATATAAATATATGTATATACTCACAATAAAGAAATTGGGCAGCCAAGTGGTAATCTGTCCACCTCTTCTCTAAAGAGTGCGGGTTCGAGTCCCCTATTCCGCGTTGTCCACCATTTTTTTAGCATTTTCTTTCAAAAAAAGAAACGATGTCATTTTGGGCAAGCCCAAAAACGATGTCTTTTCAGCAGTATGAAAGGGCAGAAAATACAATGAAACGTAGCATTCTGAGATTGGCAGTAAAAACAGAGATGGAGTTTGGAATGGAAGAGAACTCTTCAATTGTTGAATTTGGATGAAATTAGGATTCCTTCTTTTTTGATAAATACGAATAAGTAGGGATTTTTCAAGGGAGGGATTTTTCTTTTGGAAAGGAGAGATTTCGACTGAGTTTTCTTTTTTCTTCTGGAATATTGGGTTTCTTCAGTTAGGGTTCTTCGATTGGGGGGATTTCAACCGGGGCTCTGAAAATTTCATCTGGGATTTGTTTTTTCGGATGAGGATTTAGAATCGAAAAATCATTAGAGGGTTTTGGGGCAGCGATTTGAACGACGACGAGGAGGAAATCGATAGGGAGGTCTTCAATTTCAGCAGAGACTTTCGATGGGGCTGCGATCTATACGACCACTGCGATTAAAGAAGAGGCTATTTAAGTTCTTTGGCGGCAGCAATTCACGACGGAGAAAGGATTTTTTTTCTTTTTCTGGGGGATTCTCTTCGATTGCAGCAACGGTCAGCGTTTTCAAAAGCCGTGATTCTGCATTGATTAACAGCAATTACAGGCAAGCCTTTATATTTATTGCACTCAATCGAACTTTGAGAGAAGGAGTGTTGTTTGGTAGCTCTGATTTTTTGTCCTGCTTCATTGGCCATTGACACACTGGTTTGTTTTCCAAAGCTAATTAACCTTTGCAAAAAGAATGTGATTTGGTTGATTTTCTTTTTCCTTACTCCACTGATTAAGCTCTGTCGATTGAAAAAGGTTTTTTGTTTGGTTTGAAATTGAACTTCTGTTTGATTCATAAAACTCAATCCTTTCTCGATATATATCGGCCATAAAGTTCTATCCGATTTAAACATTAAACATTCACCGGATTATTTTATGGAGCCTCTCTCAATTCTCGAATTACATTACAAAGGGATCCTGAGACCTAAAAGTTAACTCTTGCTCATCATACTAAATATCTTCTTCATTTTTGGATTGTTTGTTTGCTGAAATATTGGTTTACAGTGTCTGTTGAGTATTACACTTGCTCTTGGATAATTGGTTTGGTGTTGCTGTCAGTTTGTTTCTATTGTTGTACTTGAGACTTCGGTTGTGTGAATCAATTTCGTAACCATTTCTTTCATAATTCAATAATGGTTACATGAGTACTTGGAGTATACAGGCATGCTATTCCTGCCATTTTGGACACCTCCTATTTGATATACAAATTTGATTTATCTTTCAGCATCTGTCATTTGAACCTAGCTTCTATCATTTTGAGTAAATGTTCATGCTGTTGGTTTGTCTTCTCTGTAGCTTTTGGGTTATTATCATTTGATGGACAGTTAGTTTTGTCGATGGTTCATGCAGTGTTTCTTTTCTATCAATTTATAATACATTGGTACGGATGTTGTCTGACTACTGCAGGAGAATTAATACGTTTGACACACATCACAAGAACCAATTAAACTTTAACTTGTGTGCTATTGTTTGGTTTTGATTAATTGATTAATAAAAAATTACACAAGCTGCATTTACTAGTTGTTTATTAGTTGGTCTTATATGTCCTGATTCATGGACTTGAAACTGTCTAATGCGGGTAGTCGGTAACCTATCATATTGTCAGTATATTCTTTGAATGCATTGATAGATTGCTTTCACCTCATTTAAAGAATAATTACTGCTTGCCTACTCTTTTTGTCCTATGCGTTTTGCCGTTACCCGTTGACTTCTTAGTTTGTTTGGATCTTGTACTCATTTGTCAAAAGCATGTCGTTTTTTTTAGTTGTATGATGATTGAAATATATTTGGACTAATAATGGTGAAGTAGAAACACAAATTATTTTTGTGAGTTTCTTAAGCTAGCGGGAATTGCGCTCAAGTATGTTTTCTCAATCACTTTTCATTCTTATATTTATATGCTTATATGTATGGATGTTTTGTGACAGTGTGAAATAGACTACATGAACCTATCAGTAAGTTTGATTATGTTATTTGTTGAATGCTGTCAATTTTTGAGTATTGTCTTCATGGAGTGCCCTTCATCCAAAATCAGTTCACTCTGATATTTAATGGGCTTTCAAGATGAGGTCGAACCATGAGGGCTTTTGCCTCTTGCGATGATTTTTATTTGATGCGTGATTTATTTTTATTTATTTATTTATTTATTGTGCTTTATTATTTTTATTTATTTATTTATTGTTCGTTGTTATCTTTATTTATTTATTTATTTATTATTCTTTATTTATTTTATTTATTTGTATTTTATTGTTTTCCCCCAATCCCAATTTTGACAAATGTATCCCGTAATATAGCTTGTGTGAAAAGTTGTAAACTGTGTTTATTTTTCTACAGTTATTTATTTTCTTTCTAATGTATGTGGGTTCACTAAAATAATAAGAAGAGAAACTTGGCATTAGGCCGCTTTTGCGTACTTTATTTATTCACCAACTTAAAATTAAAGGAAAAGGATTAATAAGTTCTCATCCGTACCTGAATCTCTGGTAAACGGTGTTGGATTCCTACCCGGATCTGAGTGACACTGTGATTTACTTCCCGGTGGAGCTTGAAACTGGGTGGCGACTCCAGTCATTATTTTAAGGGGTTCGTGTTCGAGTCTCTTAACGTGTTTTGTTTCTAAAATATTTCCAATAAAAATCTTCAAAAAAAAAGCCCAGGTGCGCTTCATCACTTCCCTATTTAAAGGTCGTTCGCTCACAGCGCCCAATCTTTCTTACCTTTAGATTCGGTCTTTGACCTTCAGATTCGGTCTTAGACATGGGCTCATCATCTGAATATGGAAAGCACTTGTCTTATCCGAATGTAACATTCGGTTTGGTACAAAATGTTACTGATTGTCATCAGTAGTCCCTCTTTGGTAATTTTGAGACCTTTTAAGGTTGAATTAGTCTTTTCCAGCGTCTTTTCAAATTAGGAAGTCCGCCCCTATTTCAACTTATGCCTGACACCTTTTCTTGCATTAATTCTTCATAGCTCGTGCCTTCCACTACCTGTTGGACACCTGTATCCGTCATCATTATTAACCCTAATCGCCGCTTCAAATTCTACTCGTTTTTGTATAAATAATATTCCTCTGTCTTCCTTTTTCTCTACTTTCTCTTTCAATTTCCTTACATTTGCTCGCTCTCCTTCTACAGATTTCTTGATTCTTCATACCTCGTTTCTTCCAGCGTTAATCCCAGGTACCTTTCCTTCCTTATTTCTGTACAACTTTTATTTGCCATATCTTTTATTTATTACCTTCCTTGCTTTCTGTAGAGAATTGAGTGCTATTCTTCTATCACCTAAATTTATTGCGAAATCTTGAGTTTTTCTGGACTTTTCTTTATGTGTGTGTATGCAATCCTCGGTTGAATTAGGTAGCCTAAGTAAGAATATAGATAATTTTAGATTATCTGATAGTGACTCCTTAGGAATTACCTTCTCCCTTTCGGCGGTGGTTTTGTAGCAAACTGTAGAAAATCCCATGGCTAGATGTTTTCCTGTTCCTGAGGATATGTGTGTAGAGCAGAATCCTCCTGCTCAAGCGGGTCCTAGCCACCCCGTTGAGTCAGACCAAATTAGGGTTAAAAATGTTTCTTCGGCTACTCATTACGAGCATATTGATCTATGGCGCTGTGGTTATACATGGATGAGAGATGTTGGGATATTGCTACCGAGTCAATCTGACTGAGCCATACATCCGCCTCAAGGCTTTTTTACCATATACCTCGATCAAATCGACAGTGGGTTTCATTATCCATTAACGCCCAGATTAGCTCAGATTCTATCTGCCATTGACCTTTGTCCTGCCCAGATCCACCCAAATGCCTGGGCAGATCTTTGTGCCGAATATTGGCTCTTCTATAACTTAGATATTGTTTTAGACGCTCCTTTAGCAAGGATGTTACTAAAACCCTTTCGTCGTAATCTGGAAGACTTTTTCTACTTCTCGAAAAGAAAGTCATGGTATAGTTTAAGAGTAGAACCTCCTCTCTGAAAGATTAGAAACCCTATTTTTTCTTTATTCGAGTGATTCCTGAAGCCGAGCCTTTCCCTGTAGAATGGAAGGCTCTTATTAATATAAAGTGGAGTAGTGTGGTTGCTTCAGAGGCGGATGAAAGAATGTTAAAGGTGCGAGAGGTCTGCTAATTATGTGGAAGCTCTCCATGTTGCCATTTACCGCCTTCCTTTGGTGTGGAAGGATCCAGATACTCGGTAACTCGTGTTTTGGGATCCCAAATTTCAAATGGATGCAGGTTGTAATACATTCATTTTTTGCTTATTTCAGCTTTATTCGCCATGAGTTTTGATCCTGACACCCTGCTTCGCTCAGCCTTAAAAAAGAAGAAAAATTTTCTCAGAAGTGATGATCGAGTTCTCATTGCTCTACCTGTTCTTAATGAAGAACCTCGAACAAGTTCGGGCCCCTTAATAGTTGAACATCCTGTTCCAGTAGCTGGTTCCTCCCGGAAGAGGCAAAATGTGTAGGAATATTCTTTTATACTTAAGCTTTTCCTTCATCTTATATTTATTGTTGACATGGGTTTTTTAGGAGGTGGAGGAAGGATCCTCTTCTTTTCCTCCCTCCTTGGTGAATTTCTGTGTGAATTAACATGGTTCCGATGTTTATATTGACCATCCCCAGGTCCTGAATGACTTGAAAGCCAATCTGGTACTATCCGAGGATAAGGAGGAGCTGGATGCACTTGAGAATGAGGATTTGTCGAATGATACGTATATACAAGCTACTTTGGTAAGCATTAAGTTGTTATGGTCCTTTCAGGAACAATATGATCATTTCCTTATTTTGCAGGCTTTATCTCGGGTGGTTGAACTTTCCAATCGGATGCGCCATCTGAATTCAGAAGATAAGCGTCTAAGGTTTTCTTAGAATAACCTTCAAAATCAGATTCAACACATGTCTGACGTCAACCATCGTCATGAACAAGAGCTGGCTGCGGTGCATGTTCGATGTGGTGAACTTGCCGCAGAGCTAGATGCTGTGAAGAAGAATTTTGCTTTTGAAAAAGCTTAAACTGAGAAAGCTATCAAGCATCAAATAGCAAAAGAGTATGCCCATAGATATTCTGCTTATCTGCAGCTATATGGGGAGAAGATCCAGAAGGCCTGCATTGAGAAATTTCCAGGTACTACACCTCTTTAAGTGGAGTACCCCTCCAAGGAAGCAGTAAAAACGTTCATGGCTCAAGTTGCGGACAATGATGATGATGAGGAGCAATAAGAAAATGTAGATGAAAATGAGTTAAACATTTAAACTATTGTATGCTTTGATATTTTGTCGAATTGTGTAGAACTCTAATCAAGATTCTTATAAATCTTTTTGCTTGCCGCTCCTCATCTTTATGATTTTGTTTAATGAGCGATCTTTTGTAGCATTTTTTTAATGCATCCACTTATACGAATAATAGTTTTCCAATAGACTCGCCATACCCATGTAAAGGTTAAACACGTAAATAAATCCGGCGTATCCATTTACAGATTTGGCCCTTAAATCAATTCAGTATATCTGTTTGTGAACTCTTCCATCGAATACATTCGGCACACCCATTTTTGGTTTTAGACTTTCAATAGATTTGGCGCATCCATTTACGGATTTGGCCATGAGAAATTCGGCGCATCCATTTATGGATTTGGCCATGAGAAATTCAGTGCATCCATTTACAGATTCGATCATGACAAATTCGGCGCATCCATTTATGGATTTGGCCATGAGAAATTTGGCGCATCCATTTATGGATTTGGCCATGACAAATTCGGAACATCCATTTACGGATTTGGTCATGAGAAATTCGGTGCATCCATTTATTGATTTGGCCTTGATAAACTCGGCACAACCATTTACGGATTTGGCCATGATAAATTTGGTGCATCCATTTATGGATTTGGGCATGATAAACTTGGCACATCCATTTACGGATTTGGTCATGATAAATTTGGCGCATCCATTTATGGATTTGGCCATGAGAAATTCGGTGCATCCATTTACAGATTCGGCCATGATAAATTCGGCGCATCCATTTATGGATTTGGCCATGAGAAATTCGGCGCATCCATTTATTGATTTGGCCATGAAAAACTCGGCACATCCATTTACGGATTTGGCCATGATAAATTTGGCACATCTATATGGATTTGGCCATGATAAACTCGATGATAAACTCGGTACATCCATTTACGAATTTAGCCATGATAAATTTGGCGCATCCATTTATGGATTTGGCCATGAGAAATTCGGTGCATCCATTTAAGGATTCGGCCATGATAAATTTGGCGCATCTATTTATGGATTTGGCCATAAGCAATTCGGCGCATCCATTTATGGATTTGGCCATGCGAAATTCGGCGCAACATTTCTGCAAGATCATCTTTTTTCATTTTCGCACCCGCTGTTGGTGAAATTACAACTGATGAATGAGGATCGCGTATCTCATTAAAAACCTGATTATGGAAAACCCAATAGGAAGAAACATTTAATCAGGGAAAAAGAGTATAGCGATTTGGTACCCCATTCGTTCTGAAGGATATTATCTTCTCAGATTACAAATGTTCCACGTTCGGGGAACTTCTTTTCCATTCATTTGTTGGAGGCGATAGGTGGCTGGGCCCAACACTTTTTTGATAATGTATGGGCCTTCCCAGTTGGCTCCCATCTTTCCTTTACCCTCTCTTCTTTGTGAAGCTCCCGAGTATTTCAGAACTAGATCTCCCCTTCTGAACTAGATGCCTTAGATTTTTCTATCATGGCAACGGAAAATTTTGCTTTTATATACTGCCATCAGAATGTAAGCCTTTTCTCGTTTTTCTTCTAATGAGTCCACTTATTCCGAATGTTTAGTTCATTTTCTTCTGCAGTGTAATGAATCACCCTTTCACTCGGGGACCCAATCTCTGCTGGGATAACTGCTTCTATGCCATAAGTTAGAGAAAAAGGTGTTTCCCCTATGGCGATTCTGGGAGTGGTTCGGTAGGCCCATAGGATGTAATTCAAATGCTCTGGCCAAGCTCCCTTGTGGCTGGATAGTCTGTTACGGAGCCCTCTATAGTTCGATTAGTTACTTATGTTGCCCATTACTTTAGGGATGTGATACTGACGAGCATTTGTGTTCTATCTTCAGGTTTTGACAGAACTATTGGAATTTCTTAGAGTTAAATTGTGTGCCATTATCTGTAATGATCTTTCAGGGTATGTCGAACCTGGTGACAATCTGGTCTTCCGCAAATGAAATGATTCACTCTGGAGTTATGGTACTTAAAGCCTCAGCTTCTATCCATTTAGTGAAATGATCTACTGCTACTACAATCCATTTCCGTTGTCTGCTGGCTTCAGGCATGGGCCCATAATATCTATACCCTAGGTGTTGAATGGACATACTGTATAGATTGGCATTTATTTTGTCGCTCAAATGTGAGTTATATTGGCGTTAACCTGGCATTGCTTGCATTTCTTTACATACTCTGTGGCGTTATGTTCCATACTTTTCCAAAAATATCCAACAAACCGAGTCCGTCGAACCAAGGCAGATGCCCCTTGATACGCCCCGTAAATTCCTTCATGCATCTCCCGTAGGATATAGAGGCCCTCATCTTTAGAGATGCACTTTATCCAGGGTTGTGTAAATGATATCCTCATCAACTCTTCTCCTACAACGACATATCTACTGGCTCTACGAACAAATCTCCCAGCTTCCTTAGCATCTTCAGGTAACGCTCCGGTTTTCAGATAGCTAGAGATAGGAAACCGCCAATCCTGTTCATCTTCAATTATCATAGACTCCTTGGCTTCATGGCAAGGCCTTCCTTGTCTTTCAAAGGGACATGTTAGCAATTGCCAATCCACCGGATGTGCAGCTGCTTTTGCTAATCGGTCAGCCTCTTCATTCTGATCCCTTGGAATGTTTTCAACTTGCCATAGTATCCCTTTAGACTCCAGCTCTGCGAGTCAGCTTTTTGCTTTGCTCAAGTATTTGTTCATAGAGTCGTCCTTTGACGTGCATTTTCGCATGCGTACTATTAAGTTCATTTGGTATGCATTCATATTTACAAGTTTACATCCAATTTCAATTTAAATCATGCACTCCGTAAGTATACGGATCGTTCAAGCAGTATAAAACGAAATTTTTTACGTTCCGAGAATTGCATTCCACAAGGAAGGAGGGTTACAGTAGAATTATATAACTTAAAATACTGTTCATGTAAATCTAATTAAGGTGTTGGTCAAAAGATCATTCTAAACACAGAATTCCAACCCAAACATGCATAAAGGTCATCTCATCTCTAAACTTTATCCATATCATGTTCACATGTATAAACTTTGCTTGTCAAAGGATTTTCTGG
>CAOJCR011806590.1:0-10329 GCA_948330485.1 Euphorbia neoarborescens | reverse complement strand
ACTATAAGATGCACTCTTCATGATCCATTGGATCAAAACATGATGAATGGTGGAGATGATAGTGTGTGTAAAGTGTGTGTGTTATAGTGTGTGTATATATCCTATCCGTTAAAAGAATATGTAAAGTGTCATTAATTTTTTAGGGGAAAAACATTTGTGGATAGAAAAAACGGATAGGATATATACACACACTCCTTCTCACACACTTTACACACATTATCATCTCCACCATTCATCTTGTTTTGATCCAATGGACCATGAAGAGTGCATCTTATAGTCCATTGGATCGAAACAAGATGAATGGTGGAGATGATAGTGTGTGTAAAGTGTGTGAGAAGGAGTGTGTGTAAATAGCGGGATCCTAGAAAAAAAGAGAGGGAAAGCATTTTCATCTCACAGAACCCTTTTCTTTTTCAATCTCCCTTCTCCCTCTCTTCCTTGGTCACCGCCTACGGTGACTTTACCTTCGCCATTCTGCCATTGTTACCATCGCCGTTCTGCCATTGTTACCATCCCTAGATGTGCTGTAATTTTGGTTTCATGGATTGATACTTAGGTTTTGATTTCACTTTCTGTGATTCGTTATTTGTTCTTTAATTTTCGTTTAATTTTCTATTTGATTATAGTTTCTGTGATTCGTGGTTTGTTCTTCAGTTTGTTTACAAAGTTAAATTGGTTCTGGTTTTATGATTATGTGATTCGTATGTAGGCACCCACCCATTTTGATTTTTGCCATGTTCCACATACACTGCTTCTCGATCTATAACCTACATACCTCGCCCTGGCGATGGCGCTCCCCGTACTGTAATCCAAATTCCAACGACGAAATTGGACCCTTAGTGACAGGTGCCGTGGAGCAAGTCATGGAGGCGACCGATGTAGAGCGAGTTTCGAACAAAATCCAGGTAAAATCTGTTAACCCTAACTCTAATTTTGTTTCTGCTTTGTTTCTTTGTTCTTTGTTATTGACTGGATTTCTTTATTGTGATTACTTGTTTTTTTTTCTTTATGCTTTTAAAATCAGATTTGGATTCTAATTATTTCGTTTACAAGCATTTTTTTTCTAATTTTTTATTTGATTTCTTAGTTTTAGTTATTGGATTTTCTTTCCATTTCGTCATTAGAGTTAGATTTTGATTTTTCTATTTTCATTCATCTTTTTTTATTGGATTCTGGATTTTTCTATTTTGATTTCTTTGGTTTAGTTATTGGATTTTCTTTTTGATCTTTCTACTTATTTCATTTGTTCATTGTCTTCTTTGCCAGTACCATCTACTTATTTTTTTGATAGATTTTTGGAACAAATGAGATGATCATGTGGCGATCTCTGCTATTTGATACATAAAGGGGTCGAATCCATTTGGTCTCATCTTGCTTCTGGTATTTCTCAGATTTGGAGTGTTGTAAGTTTGTCTTTCTCCTTTGGTTTTTTCTTTTTTTCCTTCTTGAATTCTTGTGTGAGAAATTAAGTTTGCTTCTCAACTATTGGAATTTTTTCTCTTACTTATTGATTGGCATTAAGGTGCAGAATTTGGAAAATTCTTACTCATAATTTTTTTGTTCTTGAATTTTTTCTTCTTGAATTCTTACTCATAACCCTAGATCTGGTTATGAGACCAAAATGGTGTGCTTGATGCAAATCATGAAGATTTTGCTGACCTTGAATTGGCACTGTTATTTCTTATATGAATTTGTTTCTGCTTATTCTGTTATATTGAAACTATAGCTGCTGCTATTTTCAATAATGTTGCTTCATGGAAACTCACACAGCCTTTGCCAATATCATATATTACGGGCTACATATGTAATAATAAAATTGACATATAAAACTCGGGTTCATGGGCCAGTAACATGTATTTTGACATTAAAGCAATGCTTTCTCTGTATTTTCTAAAACAAGGAAGTTGAGCACTTGGTTATACCTTTTTTTCTTACAACTTGTATATAGACTTGAACAAAAACTGATTGCATATTTAATATATGGTGAAAGATCTTTTTGCAGCCATTGCTAGATGTTGTTAGCATATATTAAAGAGTAACCATTTTGAGGCAATGTTGTCTGAGTTAGAAAAGCATTCAAATTATGCAAAGCTATATATCTATTTTGTTATTAAACAAAACAAAAGGGCAATAGGAATTGAACAATCTAGAATGATTTTCATATAAGCCATAAGACGTACAAGTTTATTGTTGTTGAAGTATATACACGATTTCCACTGGTGCATATTATATATCTAAAAAGAACATGCATCGACTCTGCAATCTACGTTATTAATTTCCTTCAAGCATCTGATTGGCAACAACACTAAGTGGAGCAACTGATGGAGGCTCCAAATATCCAAATTGAAATTGATGTTAATGTGCCTAATGATATATTTTCAGGTCATTTAATGGTTAAGCTTCAATGAATGGACTGGTATGTTGTACATTGGTTTTTTTTTCAATTGTAGTTTAGATAATTGTTTAAATTTTATCAAGCTGCTTTTTATTTAATCTATTATGCTTTTACTTGCATATTTCAACGCCCCAGTTACCAAAAAAGTTAGATATGAATATGAAAATCCTTTGTTTCATCTGCATTTAGAGTTTGTACTTCTATAGCAGTTTAAAAAAATTTTATATTGATATGGGTATAGAGAAACTGAAAAAAAAAGAAACACTTTTTGAATTGTAAAAAAAGCAAATGCTGAACATAGCTAACAAGAGTAACACTCTTAAATGTGTTCAGTGATTACTGATAACAAATTTGGTAAATGGCTTCCTTGTATAGATGATGTACCCCAAGATGCTTTTCGCATGTTTATACTGATATGTTCTCTGCGTATTTTTACTGAACAGAGAGAAACGTGTTGTCCAATCTATAATGGGGATGCTTGGACCTACAGTTAAAGCTTGGCATTGTGCTGCTGCTGAATTATTAGGGCGCCTGATTATTAATCCAGATAATGAACCATTTCTTCTCCCCTTTGTTCCATAGGTTTATTTTGCTTAACCAACTTCTTTCTTTCTCTTACTGAATTTGTGTGAGATTATAATTAGCACCCAACTCATACTGTAGATACATTAGCAGTTGATTGATCTTTTGAGCATATAGACTTTAGATGCACAAACAATTGATTGTCACCATTTTCACTCAAAACTGCTGGGTATTTACTATTTTTTCTTATTCTTCTTTTTGGTAATCAGATTATCATTTTCTTAGTTTTTTCCCACTGAATTGTTTCAAACTCGCTGCTTCATTATATCAATCAACTAATGCCATATTGTTTTTCTGCTGGGGAAAGAAGTTTGTGATCAAGATGGAGGTTGTGGTGTTCTCGTGGCCTATGAAATAGACACTTCAAATATTTAACTTTTAGAGGTTCTAAGTATATTGATATAATGAGCTAGGAAAGTGCTCTTTTGGTGGCTTTTCTTTCATTCTATTTGTTTACTTTGATGTGTGTTTAACTTTCAGGATGATGGATCTGCACTCTCAATATTTTCTCTTTCAGGAAGCAATGCTCAAGATGGACATCTAGCAGCTGGTCATAATGGAGTTAGGCGTCTTCGTACTGTAAGTTTTTGTGGTTTTAAGTACGATTAAGACTTTATTCTTATCATTTATTTTGTTTATCTGAATATATTTTCTTTTCTAAAGGTTCTTTTTTTTTCAATTTGATTCAACTGGCAGTCACTTATTATGACTTAATTGATATTGTGTGTGATATATAAGTTTAAGAGTGCCCATTTCTTTGTCTAAGAGAGATAGTTCTGGAAGATAATGAAATTTTTTTGTTATCTGGGGTTTATTGTAATGAAAGATAAAAAAAATTTGAATGCAAGAGGCTTCCCCAAACCTGATGGAATTTTCAATTTTGAGTTCACATTTTTTTTAATGAAAGACTTTGGGAAGAAGAAGGCCAAGGACAATATCAATGTAGAAGAATACATTGCTGCTTCCCCAAACCTGTTTCATTTCTCCTGTTGGGATGCTGAGATTGAGTGTTCTTATGGTTGGATTGAATGTGTTGGTAAAGGCTATTAGTGGCAATTAGTTAATATATTGCCAACTTCACTGTAGTGAATTTGAGGAACTTGAAGCAATTCTAAGCATGTCAATTATTGAAGGTCTGTTGGAGCCTTCATCAACTGCTTCTGGTGCCACCGATGGTCCTGAATTTGAGAATTTCTTTAACGTATGTGCCTCTTGCCTTCAACTTCTATTTATGTTATGCAATCTGCTGGTAAGAATATATAAACATGAATGTGTGCGTGTAGGTACATACATATACTTTAAGCAGATGAGTGCATACACACTTTCTTGTTTCCATGAATTGTATATTTTGGCAATCAGATCAATGAGTCTCATGTTGTAAGACCTGAAATGGCTAATCATATTACTACATAACTATATTTTCTTTGTATTTTCTCCTGATTATGATTACTCTTCAGTGTGAAGGATTATATTTTTAGCACAAGACTTGTAATTGTCTTGTAATTTTGGGCACTTCTCTTGTCTCTTGTAAAAGTCTTAATTGGCAATTGTTGCATATACCCCATCCAAGATATTATATCTTGCTTCAGATCTTCATAGGATGTGGTGATGTCAATACTGTACAAAAATTCTTTCTTGATCATGTAATTTGTTTGTTGGAATCTAATGCGAAGTCTTCAAATTTCTGAACAACTTCAGTCTTTAGGATGTAATTTAATGTTTTAATGTCAGTTTGGTTCAAAATGAATTTAAATGTTTGGTGTATAATGGTTGATTGATTCATTTCAATTTGGTCCCAATTTTGCTCAAAGATTTTGTGGTTTTGTATATTTCAATAAGTATTTTGTTGCCTTTATGGATGTACTTTCAAAATAAGTATTTTGCTTGTAGTAGGTTGATCCGAAGGAAGATACGAAGACTTCAAGACGATACACATAGCTTTGTACTTGTATCTGTGTGTCTGTCTTTCTATTTATTTGATAGTACATTTGGGGATGTTTTAAGTTTGTGACATATATACAATACTATATGTATATTTATTTTCTTTAAGATGTTTCATGAATTATATATAATATATATATGAGATATTTGTTTTTAGATTGTGATATATTTCTATTATTTATTTTTATATTAATATAAAAATAAATGGTATTTATTGAATAACAAAAAGGAACCAGATATTGAATTACATGAATCACTGATAATTATTATATAATAAAATCAATGATACCAATTGTGTATCAACAAAATAATGATACCTATTGTATCAAAAAAATTGTTGATACCTATTGTATTATAAAAATCACTGGTACTTTGGAGTCACAAATTAGTTATGATGTTAATACCGTATCAGAAAATATATTGATACCATAGCGTCAGTAATCCCTGATACTATTGCGCTGATTCAGATTTAGTATCACTAAACTCGACCTTTTGCAACACATTCTGATGTGTCACTAAAGGATTTAGTGATATTGCATTCAGTATTACAGAAGATCATATTTCTACTAGTGTATATTTGATAATGTGTTTCGTTACAGTATCAATTATATTAGAAGTCAAGAGAACTAATAAAACTATTAATTATTTTATGACCTTCAATTTGCCTTTTTATCAACATGATGATTTCTTTTAAAAAAACCAGTTAATATTAATTATAATATATATTTAGGATATTTATATGTATTTTTTAAGATAATTATTGATTTTTAGTACGCTCATGACAACTAGAATTGAATTTAGATCAAAATGTAATAACTTAAAAGTACATGGACTAAATGTATAATTTAGCCCGTGCTGGAAGTTATGGAAACCTTTATAAATAGAGTATTTACTGCGAACTAAAAGTGAGTTGGTGAACAATCGTTTTCTCTAAACGAAAATCCGAAACACTCTCTGTACGATAATTTCTCCATTTTCTTTTCGTAAGAAATCGATTCTGCATCGAAGATATGATTATGTATCATATCCACGATAGAATGTGTTTCTCTGTTATCTCTATCCATTCGTCGAAAGAGCCTATGGAATATGTTTGTACTCCGTATTCCCTTGAATACATGTAGGAAAGACAATCAGGATGATACGAAGCCGCGCTCATACAGATCTGTTAGAAAATAGACAACAAGATTCTTCTTGGAGACAACCAAACTCTGCTATGAAATTAAATTTGTAAATCATCTCGTATTCGTTCTTGCTTGTTTTGTTTTTTGGTTTCTGTGTGAAAATTTATTCATTCGTATCAGAGTGGAAAAGGTTGAGAAATTGATGTGTTTGATTCTCTATCCCGGTAGATCTGCAAGTGGAATGCAATTCTTTGGTTTTCGATTTGATTCATTTATCGTTTCAGGTCGAAAACATACCGTAAATTCATTCAACAGTGTAAAAATGTGAATTTAGAGTTATAATTTCGAAAATCTAACCACTCCACTGAAATCAGTACAAAAATTTATATGGGAGTCTAAAATTTCACGGTCATCGAAGTGTCAGAATGCGATGGGTGAACCGCAATCTCCTCTGTGAGAGTGGTTCTCCGATGAGAAGTTGAATTGGTAGTGGTACACATATCGAATTGTGATTCGCTCTCAGAAAAGGATGAACATGTGGCACATTCTGATTTGACGGTTGAAAAGCAGTTGAATTTTGACCCGTCAATCACCCATCGACACGTGGTAAAGTCATCCTCTTATATAATGGTCAAACCAATCACGCGACGACACGTGTCAGTGGAATCGCTACATAACCACCAGCAATTGACACTACGTGGACACGTGGACCAATAAGTTTTAGCCACGTGGCAATCTGTAACTGTCCATCCAATCATATAAAGACACGCGGCGTGGCTGTTTGTCTTTATGACCAGTGGATTAACGTCTACCAATCTGAGAACGACATGTGGAAGAGTCAACCGTCCAGCCAATCACTTCTCGACACATGGTTGAGGATGTTATTTCTTCAAGTTTTCACCATATGAACCAGTAATATTCCAACATGTGGCATGTGTGCCATTCTGCAAAGATGCCACGTCATCAAACCGCATACATGGACCTATTATATACTGATAAGTGGTACAATACCACATCAGCATATGACACGTCATTAGCCACGTACCTTTCGGACTAGTCATTTGTTGACATGTGTCAATTAGCCATGTCATTGTGATGCCACGTCAACAGATGTAACGTGTTGACCATCCAGGTGAAGACACGTGTCACCAGAACCTCATCATCGTCGCACGTCACTATTCCACATCATCAATGTTATCGACCGGTTATGTGTTGACATGTGGCAAAGATGTGATATGTCATCAGCCACGCCACCCGAAACGTCAGCTTCATTAATGCTATAGTCCCATCATGTGTTGACACGTGGCAGGATATGACATGCATCATGCCATATCATCCGACACATCAGCCAGTCCACATCAGTAGCATTCTAACATCAACCAATTATGTGTCGCCACGTGTCGAAATGACTGCCACATCATCAGTCCTCACCATTGGAATCACGCCAAGTGTCACACTGTTTTCCAGCTATTCTTCTACGTATGATGACACGCTCAACGCGTGGCATGCGCATGGGCAGCTCCCTTACCAGTGCGTGTAGCATCCTCCGGCCGCCAAAATTTTTCCAATTTTTTTCCTAACTTAAAATCTGGATTTTTGTGAATTTTTGTTATATTTTGAGAAATTTTTATAATTTATTCAATAATTTTTATTATTAAATTAAACAAAAATTAATTGTATTTATTGTGTATAAATGACAAAAATGTGTCTATATTTTTACAAATATTATTTATTTTATATAAATAATTATTTGTGTATGAAGAAATATTTCTATATATTTATTATGTATTAATATACTAATTATTCTTGAATTAAGACTAATTGTTTTTTGTAATTTCTATATGTTTTGTAGAAATGATATTCTTCTTGAAATAGCCGGTTGATGTCTAATGTCAGTAGGAGGTAAATATAAAAAAACTAGGGTTTGAGCTTTTCTATAAAAATATTTTTTTGTAATGTTGAAATAGTTCTATTCGTTGAACTATGAACTCGAGAAGCTCATATGAAAAGTATTTTTGGTAAATACTTGTATGAAAATAATATGGAATTTGATATGCTCATTGATTCCTTGGAGATTTTGGCAGTTGAAAGGGAATGTGCGTATTTGTTATGCGTAGTAGTGCAAAGTATTTGTACTAAATGTGGTTGTGTGTGAGGAGCTTAGATAGCTCTTCATCCAAAGATGATGTTACTTAGAAGTAACAATATGATCCAATGTGCTTGTCTTGACATTATTAAAAGTTGTTTTGAGATTGTAGACTTAGATTTTGATGATATCGGTGATGAGGAGGATCTTGTAACTCTAGAGTATAACCACTCAGGTGAGTGTTAGATAAAAATCTTAAGATGGTTATGTTTACGATGTTTTAGTGGTGTTCAATGTGGTTTGATTTTATTTCTGTGGATATGAGTGAATACTATTTTTAAATGAATTTATAATGAAAGTGACATGTATATGTGTTAAATATAGAACTTTGTAGTGACATATTTATGTGTTAAATATAGTGCATTATAATTGTATGTTTATGTGTTAAACATAATGCCCTTTGTAATTACATGTTTATATGTTAAATATAGTCCTTTGTAGTTATACGTTTATATGTTAAGCAGAAGGTTTTATAGTTATTAGTTCACTAGACTAAAAGCACATATATATTTATTATTAGATTTTAGGATTAAGGTAGTGTTTGTATTAGCCCAAGTGAATGGTGGTTCTATTCATTGAGCATATAATTCGATTTTACGTGAACTATACTCTATTCTTAGTCTTAGATAGTCTAATAATAAATATGGTGTATCACTTGCTTATTTTAATTACTTTGTCTTCATAATTCTTTATGTATGCTGCAAAATCAACCACAATTGAATTGATTAAGGTCTCTATCTGAATGGTGATAATTATGATACTTGGATTGTGAAGATCCAATACATAATTGAAGAGCAGTAAAGCTCTGGATAATCTTGAGAGGATTATTAATTCTCCAGAAGAGGGGAATATTATTCAAACGAGGAAAAAACTTAAGGTTCTTCAATCCTGAAAAGAAGGAATTCTACTGTTATATCATCATGTTAAGTGCTATGGATGATGACATCTGGAAAGAAATTCCGTATATGAAACGTAGCTGAAGAACTGTAGGATGCCCACAAGGAAGTTTTTGGATATGTCTCCTTTAAACAAAAGCTCTTTAATATTGGTCATAAGTTGACATAAGAGCATAAAGTTCAAGCTTTAATCCAGTTTGTGCCTAATGGGTTGGCTTAAATTTCGAGTCTAAAATCTACGTAGAAGAATAAGAGATTCTCTATGGAAAAAGTAGAGGGAACGGTGGGAAAAATTCTGGTTCAAAACAAGGGCGAAGGAATTTAACTTTTGTCTAGTTTAGTAGAAATGTTATAATTGTATACAGAAAAGGAGTTTCACAAAAGATTGCAAAGCTATTAAAATATATGTTATCGAATTGTTTAGTCGTTATACATATATTTCAAGTTTTGGTTTCGTAAGTGAACTTGATATTTGTATTTGCCCTCATGAATTTAGAATTCATTATATCTTTTGAAATAATTTCTTTTTCTTTTCTGGTCTCTTTTTAGGATAATATCAACTTTGGTGTAAATTCCTGGTAAATACTTTTATTGCACTGGATTTTGGATCCAAATAATTTTTGTAATAATAGCTTTTTCCTTCAAAGTTAACTCTTGTGTAGATAATGTTAACATTATAATATTGTGACATATGAGACTTTGTCGCATAGGCCTACATTGTTTTGTAAGATTGGCTTAGTTACGACACATGGTGGTATTAGTTTTTCATTTGCTACGTCAGAGTTATCACATCAACAGTCCATAGAACTTCTTAAAAGGAAAAACAATAAGAAAACTATTTGGTAAAGCCACGAAGGCTGACTAACCATTGAAATTGATTCATTCTGATATCTGTGACCCAATAAATGTTTAGGATAAGGCATGGTGATTATTTTATTACATTTAAAGATGATTACATGGGGTATGAATTTATCTATTTGATTAGTCATAAATCGAAAGCATTAGAATGTTTCAAACAATTTATGGTTCTAGTTGAAAGTCAACTGTATGTGACAATCAAAACTTTAAGAACCAATTGAGAAAGACAGTACCTCTCGGAGAATTTAAAGCATATATGACGAAAAGGTATTGAACATCAGTTGTTCGTACCTAGAACTCCAAAAGATAATGGAATAACGGAAAGTAAAAACTGAACCTTCTTAGAGATGGTAAGGTCTATGATGGCTGAAGTTAACTGGCTTATCTTCT
>CAOJCR011806534.1:0-11802 GCA_948330485.1 Euphorbia neoarborescens | reverse complement strand
TAAAATAGGGTAGAACATAGTATTATAATTCTGTGCACATTCAAGTATGCCAAGTAGTATACTTATAAGCAGATCACATCTGTTTTTCAAACCATTAAGAAGACAACAATTATGAGGTAGTTAATCCCTTCATAACTCCCTTCATTCTGTTACAACAGCCACAACAGAATTCGATCCGTTTCTCAACTGTTCTTCAACAGATTTTAACTGTTAACTGATTACAACAAACTTCAACTGTTTCAACCCCTTCTTCAATTCAACCAATTTATGTATACAACTTTAACAAATCCCCCTCGTACGTAGAAATTGCCCATCATATTCAAAGCTTAACTAGTGCAGACTGTATTCCTGCTTCAACTATCTACCGAGATATTCACCAATTCCAATTAGCCTTAAGCACTTGCTCAACTTAACTGAACTGACTAGTGTGGTTAAGGCATCAGCATAGTTCTCTTTAGTGTGTATCTTTTCTATAACTAAATCTTCTTTACCGATAATATCCCTTACAAAGTGAAAACGGATAACTATGTGTTTCGTTTTAGCATGAAACACATGGTTCTTTGTCAGTGCCACCACACTTTGACTATCACAGCAAATAGTTGCCCTTCCAGCTAAAAAACCTATACATTCTAAGAGACTCTTTAACCACAAAGCCTCTTTCACAGCATCACTGATGGCCATATACTCAGTATCAGTCAAACTGAGAGCTACCACTGGTTGTAAATAAGATTTCCAACTCATAGTATTCCCGAATACTTTGAATGCATATCCTGTGGTTGACTTCCTGTTATCTAAGTCTCCAACAAGATCAGCATCACAACACGCTTCAATGACTGACATACATTCATCATCACTCATTCTGAAGATTAGTCCATTGGACACAGTTCCTTATAGATATTTCATCACCCATTTCACATCGGTCCAATGCTCTAGTCCTGCATTTGTTATAAACTTGCTAATGACACTTGTTAAGTATGCTAAATCAAGTCTTAAGCACACCATAACATACATGATACTCCCAATTGTGCTTGTATAAGGGATTTTGCTCATTTTCTGCTTTTCAACTTCAGTTGTAGGAGCTTGAGCCTTTGATAGCTTGAATGGCTACCAAATGGAGTATTAACAGGTTTGAAAGTCAGCATATTATATCTCTATAACAGTTTCCATATGTAACTTTCTCGTGACAGCAACAATACACCATTCTTCTTGACTCTGTGAATATTCATACCCAGAATTTTCTTAGCTTTCCCTAAGTCTTTCATTTCAAACTCATTAAACAGAAGCTGCTTAATTCTGTTCACATCACTAAGCATTATAAATGCTATGAGCATGTCATCTACATACATTACTAACAAAACACAGACTTCTTTAGATACCCATTTAGAGCAGATATAGTTATCTTTATAGTTTCTATTAAATCCAGCTGAGATAATGAAATTGTCAAACCTGAGATATCATTGTCTAGGTGATTGTTTCAGTCCATATAGAGCATTCTGCAGCAAGCACACCTTATTTTCTTCCCCTTTCTTCATGAACCCCTCAGGTTGAGGCATATAAATCCTCTCACATAGTTCTCCATGAAGGAAAACTATTTTAACATCTAGCTATTCTAGAAATATATCATAATATAGAACTACAGACAACAATACTAGTATTGAGGTATGTCTCACAATAGGAGAGAATATTTCATTAAAATCTGTACCTTCAACTTGTGAGTAGCCTTTTACAACAAGTTTGACTTTGTATCATATTTACTGATCTCCTGATAATCCCTTATTTTTCCTGAATAGCCATCTACAGCCAATCAGTTTCTGTTCTCGAGGTTTATGTACTGGTGTCCAGGTTTTGTTTTTCATCAAAATATTCATTTCTTTAGTCATGGAAGGATTCCAGTATTCACTGTATTTACTCTATAACGCTTTAGTATAAGTCTGAGGTACTGAGTCCGCTTCGAGTAACTCAACAGCTATGAGTGCATAATACACTAGGTCTGAATAACCATATCTATCTTAGGGTTTCATTAGCCATTTAGATCTATCTCTGGCTAGCTGATAGCTATGTAAATCCTTTGAATTACTTCTCTGTTCCTTTGAGCTTCTCATTCCCTCTGAGTGTCTACTTGATTCCCGCGAACTTCCGCTCATTCTCTCCAGACTCCCAGTACTCCCAAACTCTTCAGACCCTCTAACCTTCTCAGACCCTCAGAACTTGTCCCTGTTTCTAAAGTTACGGTCTTTATCTTGGTCTGAACTTCAGGATCAAGCTTCTCAGTAGCCTTGTGAAAATACATTTCAGCTTCATTGAACTTCACATCTCTGCCGACAAAAATTCTTTTAGTGTCTCCTTGATCCGTCCACAACTTATATCCTTCTACTCCTTCAGGATAGCTAATAAACATGCATCTGATGGCTCTAGCATCAAGCTTATCTTGTCTTTGATGTGCATAAGCCACACATCCTGTGACCCTCAAGTGATCCAAGCTTAGTTGAGTTCCATTCAGCACTTCTTCAGTAGTTTTGAAATTCAGTGCTGCTGAGGGACACCTGTTTATCAAATAGGCAACTGAATGAACGACTTTAGCCCAAAATCTCTTTTGTAAGTCAGCTGCCAGCATAATGCACCTTGTTCTTTCCAGTAAGGTTCTATTGAGTCTCTCAGCTAGCCTATTTTACTGAGGTGTGTATGGAACGGTGAGATGCCCTACTATCCCTTCGTTCTTACAGTAATCAGCAAATTCATGTTTCACGAACTCTAGCCCATTATCAGTCCTGAGCTTTTTCACCTTTCTTTTGGTTTGGAGTTCTACCATGGTTTTCCAGTTCTTAAAGGATTCAAATGTCTGATATTTGGATTCAATAACATAAACCCATAATTTTCTTGAGTAATCATCTATAAGTGACAAGAAATACTTACCACCACTACTAGAGACTTCTCTCGCTGGACCCCAAAGATTAGTATATATATAGTCCAGTTTGCCTGCTGTCATGTTCTGAGACCTATTGAAATTCAGTCTGGTTGATTTCCCTTATGCGCACTGATTACAGAAACTCAGCTTGCCCAGCTTTTCAGTACCAAATAGCCCTTACCTTTGTAATTCCAAGAGCCCTTATTCACTTACATAAACAAGTATTTTATGCTATGTGATGATGTTCTGGTATACTACTCCAGAAGTTACTATAGCCACACATGAGATAATGTGTCTATCTAGAATATAGATGCCACCAGTAAGTTGTCCAGTCATGATACACATGTTGTCTCTGTAGAACCTAGTCATGTTGTCATCTGTGACTGTCTTGTAGTTTCGTTTGGCCAAGGTAGGGAGAGATACCAAGTTCTTGGTCATCTAAGGAATGAACTTGACATCAGTCAGTGTGATTGAGTATCCTTGACCCATCTTGAGACTGATTATCCCAGACCCTAAGATTTTGTAAGCCTGATTATCACCCAACATCACTTGTCCAAATTCTTCCTCACTCAGTGTTTCAAACCATTCCTTACAGTGAGTGATATGGAAGGTTGAGCCACTGTCCATTATCCACTGATTCTGATTCTCAACAATGGAAACCACCAGAATGTCATTCTGCAGATCCGGTTCTAGCACATTGGCAGCCCCTACTTGATGTCTTCCATTGGCATTCTAATTTTTTTAAACCTCGTTGGGTAGTTCTTCTTGAAGTGACCTTCCTCATGGCACTTGTAGCGTCTATACATTCTGTTTATCTTCTGAGAACTGGCAATCTTACCTTTTCCTTTCTCAAAGTTCTTCTGTCCTTGCTTATGTCTATTCCACTTCTTGCCTTTGCCTTTGATCAGAAGTGCATCACCCTCAGACTTGACCTCGTTCTTACAGCTTGAGTCATATATCCTTATGGCATTCATGACATCCTCCAAGGAGAGACTTGTTCTCCTATACTTCAGTGTAGTATGGAGCTCCTTATACTTCTCAGGAAGTGAATTGAGAAGGACCACTGATTTGTACTCATCACTGATTTGCTTAATATCCACAGACTCCTAAGCCAATGAAATCTTCTTGAACTCATCAATATTGATCTCAAGATTCTTGTCGGGATCCTTCTTGAAGTTTAAGAACTTCTCCTTGAGCAATATTCTATTTGATAAAGTTTTGGACAGATAGAGAGCATCAAGTCTGTTTAATACCTTTATGGCTGTGGATTCATCTTTCACTTGCCCGACTATATTATCAGCAAGATATAGTATTAGAATACAATGGGTTTTCCTCTCAACTCTTTTCTACTCTGCAGTCTTTTCTTCCTCATCCTTGCTTCTTTCTAACGGATCAATGGTTGTATAAAGGTCATTAATGTCTAACAGAGCTTCAATCTTGGTTTCTCACGTAGTGTAATCCCCTGTACCATTGAACAGACTCATCTTGAACTTCAGCAAAATTTATCCTGTTGCGTTCTTACTTCCAATTCTGTTCTTAATTCCAGAATTCAATGTTTATTCCTCTGAGAGCTTTAATTCCAAGCTCTGATACCAATTGTGAGCGTTTACGATCCAAAAGCTCTTTTCAATCAAATTACAATCTTACAGAACTCGGATTTTGAAATCTAATGAGAAGGGATAATTGAAATCAGACAAGAAGAGACGAAGTTGAACTAGATGAATACAAGAAACAATCAAACACAAGAAAGACCATCAATTTACCCTGGTTCAGATTTTAAGAGCGAAAATCCTACATCCAGCATTCAAACTTCACTTTCATCTAGTTCTTTGGTTCAGATTTCAAACTTCACTTTCATTAAGCTTCAAAGATGATTACAGAGATGCTCTATTTTGCAATGTAAAAACAGAATACAACAAAGAACGAAGATTGCAGTGTATATGTATTTCTTATTGTCTACAAGTATACCCAACTGCTTATATAGACATACTTCCAATTACATTTCAATTGTAATAGCCAGCAATTGATATATCTGTTAATCCCTTCAACGGTTAGAACTTCTCAACATATTCAACCGTTCTTCAACAGATTTCTTTAACTGTTCTTTTAATACAATACCAACTTTTTCTTAACTCCTCTATTTAACCCAATTTCTGACTATAGTTCAACAAAAGCTTTAGAGGTCAATTGGTAGCAAAAAGGTATAATCAATTTTATGAGTTAATTATTTTGAAAATTTTAGCCATGTTGCTCAAATATGACTAAAGTTTTTTTACATTGGTGTAATCAAAAGTAGGTTTATACATTGGTGGATGTGAACAATGCACATTTGCATGGTCACTTAGATAAAAGAGGTTTATTTGGTTCCACCACCTAGCTAGGTACACTAAATCTACCTCAAGAAAAGTGTATAAACTTGTTAAGTCTCTCTATGGACTTAAGCAAGTAGCAAGATAATGGAATTAGGAGGCAATAACTTAGTTGTTAGATTTTAGAATTCATAAATCATCTTATTATCATTATATTTTTACATTAAAGAAATTAGATAGTTATCTTAATCTTTTAATATATGCTAATGGTATTCTTATAATGGGGAATAAGAAGCAGTATATTGCATTATGGAGGTTTTACATCAAGTTTTCACCATTAAGGATTCAGGACTAACTAAAATCTTTCTTGGTATTGAGATTATAAAAACATAAAAAGGTATATACCTATCACAATAAAAATATATATCTGATATTAATGCAGATGCAGGCTTGAAAGGTGCTATGATAGTTTCAAATCCAATAAATAGTGGAATTGATATGGTTGTAGCAAGTTACAAATAGACTAATCCAACACGTTTTTAAATTCTTGTAGGAAAATTGTTGTACTTGGGATTTACTATACCAGATATCTTATGTACGACATAATACTTAAGCCAACATATAGAGGAACCATACACTAATCATCTTTAAGCTACAACCCATGTACTACAATATAGAGAAGGAACTTTATAGTGTGGTTTATTCTATTCTAGCCATCCACAATTAGAAGAATTGGTTGTATAATGTGATGCATGTAGAGATTCTGTGGGCCTTAAAAGTATTTGACTTGACTGAATGAGTGAGCATATAAGTGGAGTTGAGCCCATTTAATACAAAACCAATTGGCTTGTGTCAAGACCCAATCTACGCCATTTATATACCACTCATTATTCTTATATATTTCTGATGTGGGATTCTCTAACACTCCCCCTCAATATAATAATAGAGAGATCAAATTCATTTTCCCACAAATATTCATTTAATCCATTTATTTTACGTTGGGCCAAACTTGAAATTTTTAATTCAATTATTTAGTACATTATTGCTTATGGTAAGTTACTTTTGGATCTTATCCATTTCATTTCTCTAGATGTCTATATATATAATTGTTTCTAAAAACATTTAGACGTTTTAACTTTTGAAAAAAAAAATATTACGATTTTTGGATGTTAAAAATAAAAACTTATGGCCAAACAGCATATGAAAATTGACGACGTGGTAAAATCCGCAAAAAAAATTTTTTTTAGCACGTCATCAATTTTTTTAGGGTTTAGGTATGAAATTTCCCTCGATGTTGTTAAGAAACCTTAAATTTGCCCTTATGATTCAATAATATCTCTAATGATTAAATTTGATGTAATTTTGGATCTCTTTAATAAAATTTGTGATATTGGTTTATTAATCCATTCAATACTGTTATGTCATTATAAGTGATTCATTTATAATTAGATGCATAGATGTTAGGATTATACTGGCTACGATCAAATTCAAACTACCTGTTTAAATTAAGTCAAATTTCATAATAAGACAGTAGCTCGAGGGAGTTAGAATTTAAAATCAAGATTTACTGAATGACCATGTTGAGTTTTATCCTAGTCGGTACGATCTTAGCATCCATATGTACGATTGTGAATGGATAACATATTATGACATGATAATATTTAACAAATTAACAAACTGATACCATTAGTTTCATTAGAGAGATAAAAAAATGCATGTAGTTTTATACCATATGATTTTATTTGAACAATTTTTTATATGTTGGGGTATAATTTATAGAATATGAAGCAACTTAGAAGTGTTATATTGATTTGTAGAGGGAGGTATGTATGTATATATATATATGTTGGGGTTGGATCATCCCAGGAAAATAACTGTGCATAGCAAAATTGGCAGTCAAAATTTTCCTAGATGCGGCTTAGTTACCTAGGGATGCTTATTTTGCATATTTGATTAAAAAACCATAAAATAAATAGATCCAGATATGGACTTACGGGTTTTGTCTCTTCTAGAGACTGATACAGAATCTCAATCGGGATTCATCTGAAGTCTAATGCAGATCACCTCTTGATCTTGGACTCGTGCTGGCAACGGTTGGAAGAATAGAGTTTGAGACTCACCTAAAGAACACCAAAATTCGTCTCCCTCTTCTGTGTTGGCGAAATTTTCTGTCTCTTCTCCTTGGGTTTCACGTTTTGTTGCTTTAAACTGAAAGTCTTACTGAGTCATTTAGTTAAATCTATTATATACTCTTTTAACTCCTTAAGATAAAAGGTTAATTAATTTAACTATAAGTTTAATGTAATTAAAGTCTCAATTGCATATAAATTAAACGTTATTATAAAATTTAATTTCACAAAATTATACACATAATAATTAAATTAATTATATAAAAAACTATATAATACATTCAATTAATTATTTATTTTATGTAGTTCAATTAATTAACTAATTAATTAATTATATTATGTAAACTTATTAATTAAATATTCTGAACTTAAATTTAGTTAAATCAATTATTATATTCAATCAATATTTATTTAATTAATTATTTCCTTCCATAAATTGTTATATCCAAAATCAGATGAAATATGTGCAATATCATATGAGAGTGCCTTTTTATTGGTAGTGGGTCCAAGGCTCACAAACTACTAGTGGATTTTAGCAAACCATGGGAGCCCCTAATTAAGATAGCAAAGTAGCCTCTCTAAAAGTGAACCCGTCCCAGTAGCTATCTCATATTATCTCTCGCAAACCGATATCGGTAATGAATAGCAATAGGCATGACTCTGTCATCCTATTCTCTACTAAACACATCTCTTGATCGAGAATGGATAGTTAGATCAAATGATTGTCCAACTCGCTCGGGTATAACTATACACTTACAATTCTATTCCATCGAGTGGCCTGTGATATTATCTCAGTAGGTTCTAAGTGGCAAATCCTATTGACTCATTATCAATACAAATATGTTCACTGGCCCACCAAATCATACCCATATTTAGCACCATTTCACAGACCTGTTAGGTTATGTCAAAATGTATGAGATCCTATATCATGTTATAATTATCTCAAGTCTATGGATATAACAAGACCTACTCCAGAAACACTTGTGATGATGATACCTGTTGGGGTTTTGCATATGAAAATCAGTCAATGCAGTGAAATTTTCCTTTTAAAATATTCTTCTGAACCCCGGTAGGATGGAAATGGGTAACCACTAATTGAAATAATTAATTATTAATCAAGAAGAAGAACTCATTGGGAAGGTCTCTATAAGAGACGACTGATCATATCCACTAAGTTGTGAAACTCCGTAGTCAGGTGTGCGACGAACTCTTGAGCCAGGACCAGTGCTAGACGAGAGTATAGAGGTGAGAGCAAGAATTTCGTAAAGCTTCAATTTATTTTGTTATGGCCAATTTTCTCAATAATAGCATTAGGGTTTAATTATTTTATTTTATGCTATATTTATAGATTAATTAGTTAATTACAATCATAGTCTTAATAGATTATCCACTTTTATAATTAAATGAATTATGTAATACAAATCTAATTGAACTAGAATTAAATTACTCTAATTAAATTATAATTCGTTAATTACATTCTTACTCATACTAGGCCTTCCATTCCTATAATTAAATGAATACCAATCAATATATAATTATGTAATGTAAATATAAATAAATTAGAATTAAATTACCCCAATTAATTTGACACAAAATAATTAAATACATTACTTGTATTTAATTTTCTAACCACGAAAAAAAAAATTTAATTAAATATTCACTTTAGTAATTTCATTAAAATTAATTAATCAATTACATTTTATAAATATAATAATTAAATTAAATTAATTAATTATTTGCTATATCCAATTCAATTAATATTTAGGGGCTTCATTTGGCTTTGCATTTTTGAGGACTTTTTCATAAAAAAAATTCAATTAATATTTAATTAATCAATCATATTATGCAAATATACTAATTAAATAAATTAAACTCATTTAATTAATTAATTATCTCTACATTATTTTCTAGCCAATAACTGTCTTCATTATGTACACTACATGTATAATCTCCTTAAGTCCAAGTTTAGTCCATCTTTTCGCATGATCCTAGGGGTCATATCTTTATATTAGCAGCGGTCTCCAAAGCCCAAGACTGTAAGTGGGTCCTAAAAAACTATTATAGCCCCCAATTAAGATAGAGAATTAGCACCTTGGTATAAAAACCAACACAATAGTATTGTGAGCACGAGATTTTTTTCCTAGGGCAGTGATGAAACCGGCTTTCGCCGATACCCTGTCAGGCTTTTTTACACATGTGTATGGGCCCGAAAATGTCGACATCGTCATGATATATACCCAAATCAAGTGCGTATTAAGTGTTTTGGGTCAAGCGAACAAGTTTGATTTTGGAGCCGGTCGAACCAAAATCCGAACCAATTGAACCCATATTCACTCTTGACCCAAAAACCCAACCAACCCAATAAAAACCCACCCAAAACTAGCCATTTACAGCAGCAAGATTGCAAGAAAAAATGATAAGAAAAGAAGGAAAAGAAAAGATTTGGGTCAACTTGCACAAAAACAGATAGACAAAGGTGGGAAAGGAGCTTGTGTCACTTTCTATTTAGGGAGAAGAAAAGATTGAAGGCTAGGATTGAAGGTTGGGGTTGGATGGAGGAATTAAGGGTTGAAAAGCGTGGATAGAGGGCAAGAAATAGGATCAAAATCGGATCAATTTTGCCTGCAGTACACTGCGCTGGCCCTTCAACATGACGCGCTACAGGTCTGATGATTAAGAAAATTATTATTTTTGCCCCTTTCGCACAAAATTGATCCGATTTTCGATTTTTAGTCAAATAAACGACTTTTTCTCAAGATAAAATCAATAAAATCATGCATTTTAGCTTATGTCTTTATGTGTTTAATTTCAATCTCGATGAATTCCGGTAGTTAGCATTAATTATTCGCATTTATGACTTAGATGTATTTTCTTATAATTATCGTTTGCATCTAGAAAACCATGCTGGGAAGCCAGGTTTAGGGTCGATAGCACCAATCAACGAAGGGAATTAATTTCCGAATATTTGACTCACAAAATTCGCATGCCTCCGAACTAAAACTTAGCCAAATGTTTTTGAAAATAAATCATCATCGAACCCTTTCGTAATCGAACCAAAATTATTTTTGGGTCGTCATGAGACCATCCTTTGGCCCAAAACGCTTGATCCAATAAGTCACTTTGGATCAAGTGCCTCCCTTTCTTACATGACCCCGAGCTATCAATCTCCCTATTATCTCGTATGTCCATTTCAAGCATGATGGGTGCTAAGTGTTTACATTAATTTTCTGTTTATGCATGTTTAGATTAATAATTGCATGATGTATTTCCCCATTCCCCCTTTTGATTTTTAATGTAATCGTCCTAGTTAGGTGATGTGATTCAATTGGGTTGTAATTAATTCTTTAATTTTCTCGCTCTTTACTTTCTCATTTTTATATGCGCGTTCACCTTAATAATTCCAATTTAAAATCAACCTTAGGCTTTTTGCAAATAAAATTGTTTCGTTTTAAAATGTTATCGATTTTCAAAGGTCTTATAAAAAAGGATAAGTAAAACCCTTGTATGAACCCGATCTCTGGATCACGTTTTTAGATTCAAGCCTTAGGTCCGAGTAATACCGTGAATTAATTCCCGGTAGAGCTTAAAACAGGTTGGCAACTCCAAAATCATTTTCTAAAAATTCGAGTTTGAATTTTCCCTTTTAAAATTGAATTTCTTTCAAAACTCGATTACTTTTAAAGTTTATTTCCTTTTGAATTCGATTTCACTTCAAGAATTTTGATTTCTTTTAAAATGCTTTCCTTCCTTTTAAAAGTTATCCCCTCCGCGCTTTCGAGAGCGTAAAACCGCTCACGACAAAAGTGCGCCTTTTTATCTATTTAATCTTCAAACTTTCGAGAGCGCCAAACCGCTCGAGTCGAAAGTTGCTTTTTTTGAAAACGTTACCTTAACTTCTTTTCTTTTTGAGAAATAGGTTCTCCGCTCACAGTGGCGACTCCGTTGGGGAATTTCTTTTTAAACTCTTTGCAAAAGTTTTCAAACTTAAAATTGTTTTGAAATTTTTTTTTGACAAGCCATTAAAAGACTTTTTCGAAAGACTTATGCCACAACATTTTTAAAGGAAGTGTTTTTATTTGCATTCAAGAGTTTCTTTTTACGTACTATAAATTTTTAGTATATTTCATTCTCCCATTAGGACCACCATACCTACCCTGGTTTCTGGAGTAAGTGTTGCTATGTGACCACTAGTTGCTCACAAGGACACCTATCGAGTTGCCACCGATAGCCTTGCACCTTAATCTGTCTCGTCCGAACCTATCTGGGGAGTGATAGATAGTATATTTCGCTATGGGATCCTCCTTTGCTATCCTAACTTTGACTTTCTACACATAGAAAGCCATAGAATTTCTCTTAGGTTTCCCATAACTTAAAATAAAATGGATTTAGTTTCGACCCTTGTCATTCCCCATTGATGACAAGGAGACCCCCACCTAGGAATGTTAGAGACTTTATACCA